>JACXSJ010002199.1:0-53192 GCA_014851325.1 Pentalonia nigronervosa | reverse complement strand
AAAACTCCCGGTTTTCCTCGTTTTTTTTTTTTTGTTTTTCGCGCTGCGTTTAAAAACTATTAGGAATTTTTTACATTTAACTCCTCCCCCCTCCTCAAAGTAACAACTAGATTCACTTTTCTATCAGAAAAGATGCTGATGAAGAAAATTGGAGCTATTTTACTGCTCTAAAACGTGATGACAGACACAAATTTTTTTTAAAAAAAAACACAACATTGTATAATCAATACATTCTTTGCTAGTTTGCTCCACTCAGAATCTAAAATAAGTACACACTAGGGTCAATATTCCATCAGAATCCATCCTCAAAGTTGAAGAAAGAAGCACTTTTACCGTTACTAAATGTAATGTCAAACAAAAAAAAATACAAAATTGGAAAATTATTAGAATCTAAAAATTTATCTCATTGCGTGTTAAATAAGCAAATTAGGTACACTTCATAGAGGATTATGTTATTATTTTGTCAATCTCGGTCAGTAAAAAGACTCAATATGTGTTTGCCGTCATCGTTCATGTCGGTTCGGTAGTAGTTTCGTCGGTATGGGTTTTGATATTCGTACAGCTATTACAAAATGTTTACACGGATCAGCTTGAACCTTAACTTTAAATTTCGTGTAAATTGACAGTTACAATTTGGTTAATTTAATGATAGATTGCCTGTTTAAATATAATACTACGTTTTGCAGAAACTACATCCATTAAATTTTGTGAATTTAACGACAAGTAATCTATTACACAGTAATAGAAGAGACGTAATTAGGAATTTGTCCTTGGGAAGAGATAGACTTTTTTCACACAAAATACTACATTTTTACTATATTTCCAATTACAGTGATACTGTTTTATCAAATATCAAAGGTTCTGGGTATCTATCTTTTCGCCTTCCCTTAATTACGTCCTTGAGTAGTAGTTTAGAATAATTACATTTGAGATAGCTATGGTGAAAATTAAAAATACAAATATATGTAAGTATATATTAACAAAAATCCGTTACTTATAATTAATTAATATTTTATCTATTTACTGGCTTCGGAGAGTCTCATGTCGAGTAAAAGAACGCTGAATGGCATAATTCATAGTGAAAATATGTTAATATGTAATTATTTTGATTCATAATCCTTTGTCATATAATTAACGAACTAAATAAATTATAAGACGAATATAATATTAGATAGTAATCTTATAGATCATTGATATCTATTGTCTAAATATGTGAAAAAAACTGACATGATTCAGCATTTTGCTAGAAAAAAACATATAATACAAAAAAAAACAGTTTCACTTTTAGACAGAAAATAATTATTATTTATTCATATTATCTCGGACCCTTAGAATTTATAATTGAAACTCGATTCATCTGCACAAAGTAGATAAACCCAAAAACACATAATTTAAATATTTAAGTACTATAATAGTTATAATAAAAAATAATTCTGCCATGAATAAGAATTTATTTTTAAATAATTTTCTAAACAGTTTCTTCGGATAAAAAACTAAAACATTAATCTGACTTATTTTTTCCTTATAATATTATAAATATATTACATCAAATTACATTCAACACCGTTGAGTAAACAAATCCAATTTCGTACTGCGTCTAAAAAATTAAAAAATTAATATTTTAATGATTTTAAAATTGTTTATAAAATAAATTCATTTTACCAACCTAATTTCTTTTCGTAGTTCAGCTGTACCTAATGCCAATTTTCTGGCCATTTCAATTTCTAACTCTTTCTTCTGTTTAATTTTTCTTATTTTCTTTTCTTCTTCTTCAATTTCTTTTTTAATATTGCATAGTCGTTCTCTTTCAGCTTCTTTCACTCTGAAAATATTTTACTTAAAATTGTTTAAACTAATTTATAGTTTAGTACAATATCTTATGATACTTTAAAAAAATATATATTAATATTGAAATAATAAAATATATTAATATATTAATATTTTAATATTTTTTAATATTTGTTTTAATATTCAAGTCATGAATATTAAAACGAAAAATATATTTTGTGATTTTTTTTTTATATTTGAATATAAGATTCTATTGATCTGTAAAAGTTATTACTTATAGGTAAATATAAATATAAGTTAAGTATTAATAATGAAATAATAATCTAACTAAAAATATAATATTTACATTTTAAAAATGTTATAGTTGTTTTATAAACTTCGTACAGTAGGTATAAATTAAATACATATGTACATGTATTACGTGTAAATATTTTTACATTCATTTTATTCAAAGCATTTATTTTAAGACTTTTATTGGTCCCGTTGCATTTAAATGGTACATAAATATTGTTACAAATAATATCCGAATAGTTTTCCTAATTTATACATTAATGGTTTAAATTCATATGAGAATAAAATATGTCCGACCACATACACTTTATACCTACATAGCTATATTCCTCATAATTAAGAAGTCTTGGACTATAGTAATATTAGCTTATAAGTGTTATAAATATTGTAATAAAAAATTTTTAAAAATTTTACACTATGTAATTTTATTGTATAATTAGAATTTATAATCATGGTTTAAATAATAAATAACTTTAATATTATATTTAAAGTAATGAACCTAATTTAGGTTATCGAGGATGACCAAAGAAAAATGGTTTATAGCTCACACTTACCAAGCCAACAGATATACATACTTTCAAAACGTGGCTTATGACTCAAAGAAATGAAATGAAGATACTTATTTTTGTGATAAATATATGAACCCGATAGAAACAAAGTTACTGGAGAATACAATACGAAAGAAGAAAAAATAAAGATTTCTAAGTACCTACTATATAAGAAACCTAATATAAATATTTAATATGCTTTAAGCGCTAAAAATCTTAAATCTGGAGGAATTATACTCGAAAGTGTACTGATTAACAAGCCAACTGGTATATTGAGTAAGTGCCCAAGAACCCTAGAAGCAGTTGGCAAATTTGGCAAGATAAGCGTAAAATAAGACTAAACAGGTAGACTTGCAGCAAAACTTGATAACGCAATGGATCTTGATAAACAACGAGATTTTATGGAAACTGTAAAGGGCGTTAAAATGATGAATGGCGTTAAAAAAAAATCTATAATTAAAAAATATATAGCAGCTAAAATTGAAATAAAAATAACCTAAACTATACGTTTTACATTATTTTATATGCTATGTCTTATATGCTTATTTTAATAATTTATTATAGGAACTTAATATTTTTTTTTTAAAAATTAAAAATTACTATTTCTTTTACATAAGTACTTTAGAAAAAATCACCTTTGTATTTTAGCAGAATGCTCTAAGACCCTACGTTTATTTTCGATCTCAGCTCTGAGTTTTTTATTATCAGTGTACAGAGCTGCATTTTCTTTTGCTCTTCTTAACTGGTCATATTGCATTAGCATTATACGATCTTGCCATCTTTGCATTCCATCCTCTAGTTCTCTAGCGACTCTATGAACTTGACCCATGTGTTTTTCTCTCTGTAAACTAATTAAGTTATGTATTAATTAAATAGATAATTTAAATATATTAACAGTTATTTAATTTTGAGTTTGTTAATTGTTTTATACATAGTTATCAGATCAACATAACTAATCAGTTATACACTCATACCTAATATATTTCAGCTTAAGATCAGAAATATTATTATAACAATAAAGTACAGCATTTTCTACAATAATATGTTACGTTAAATTAATAATTATTGTATATTTTTTCATTTTAAACGATTTCATGAAATGTAAGTTGGTCAGTATCAATGCTAATAAATAATTATATCATGTGAGTTTTAAACTAAATGCTTGTAGATTTTCTTACAATTTGACGAAAATCTGAAATCTGCAAAATATATAGGCACATTATTTTATAAAATACGATTTTAACCACAATATGTCATCACACAGTAGCTATACCACCTGCAACAATTAGTGTCGGATTATCAATAATTAGGTGATAAGGCACTCGAAAATATTTTTTGTGGGTGCTTGAAACTTTTGAAGTATGCTATTAATGTTATTATATTTTAAGTACTCAACAACATTTTAAAATGTTTTCAGCAAAAATCAATTCAATCTATTGTATTATTAATAGTAAAATTAATTACTTTGATATAAATAATATCATAAAATAAATTTAGTAATGTAGGCTGACAGATTATCTTCACTCAAAATCATTTTTTGACTTTTTGTATATAATGATTTTAGATTATTGAATTCAAATTTAATACATTTATTACAGTAACCTACTCGACACCTACTGTACAGCAAAGCGGTATCTATCTATTTGTTGACATTTTTTTACATTTCATTTACAAGTTAATGCTAAGACATATTTTTTGGATTTTGTCGAAATTATAAATACTTGATAATATTTATTGTGTATTATGATTTATTAGAATATTAGGCGGCGACGAACGTTACCGCGTAGTACATTGCAAGCTTTTATCGATCACCATAAATAGTTGAAGTTCAAATTTTGAAACACAGCATTACAAATTAATTAAGTTCAATTTCTTTTTATAGTTTATAAAAAATCATTTTTTTTTTTTATTAGTAGAAAAAATTAAAATATTAATTAATTTTTTCTATAAATGAATAAGAGTTTTAGGGAAATAATTTTATAAACATCGTTTTATTAATTAATATTAGTTGGTTATTATTAAAATCGTTTATTTTAATTATTGAGTAGTAAAATTAAAAACGCATGTAAGCAATAACATTCTAGGGACTATGAAATTTAAACTGCTTAGGGGCCCACAAATTTTTAATCAGGCACAAGCAACGATTGACGAATTAAACGATTAAGAGGTAACATCCTCTTTCAATTTGCCATGTAGGTATAAAAGTTATTGTTTAAAGTTACATTAATGTTGTTTTATTATTTTAACAAATTGAATTATGTAAAAAAAGTGTAATTTCTAATTTAACAGATTTTTTCGACATTCCTATTGCTACTATATTATGTTTATTAAATAGTCTTACCTACTTATATGACTTTTTTCACAATCTTCATAAAATTGTACCTACGTTTGTACCAAACTCTAATCACTTCTTCTATGACAAATTCCAATGTTACTATAGAAATTTATTCTTTCTGGCAGCCAGTGCTCGACTTGGCAAAATTAAAGTAGGGGAACTCTGTTAACTATAAAAAAAGAGCGTCCCTATCACTTATTAAACGTTACTAAGCCTTAAAAATAAAAGTAGGGGTACGCTAAAATTTCTGAAAAATTAGTTAAGGGACTCCGTCCCCCTGCGTCACCCCCCCCCCTTCAAGACGAGCACTGCTGGCAGCATATTATTGATCATGATAAAATTGTAGCTCACCTTTTATTAGCCAACTCTCGCATACGCATGGACATTTTGTCTAAATGATTTTGAAAAGCCTTGCGTTCTTTTGCTTGACACTCATCGAACTTGCGACGGATTGTATCATCATGTCGTGCTTGAATTCGCTCTAATTGCACAGCATGTCGCAATTCCTCCAAACGATTTGATGACATAATTCTCTATAAGGGTGAAAACAATAGATATGTATTCACTATTAAGAAGACGTCATATATGCATGTGTTGTCAAAGACTTACTTATCGTAATTCGTTCATCAAAACCAATTTGTGTTATTATATATTTAATATTTAAGTGAATTAACGTATTATCGAACTTAAAACTAAAAACAATATCTTTGTGTTTGTACGGTGTATTTTTACGATATTTAACTTTTTAAGCGAGTTATTAGCATTTTTAAATCTCTATATTTCACATAAACTTATTAGTTATTACTCGTTAAAAAATTTATTTACTGTAAAAAAACTTTTAGAGGACGCCAAACCTACAGTAATTTATCCATGAAAATGGTTTAGCGTAGAACAAAATTATAAAGACAGTATATTTAGCAATTTACCTAATATTACAAAAGAACCTTATCAAATTTTCACAATATATAAAGAAAATCTTTATCTACATCTTAGTGTATTTTATTTTTTTAATAACTTAAAGACAATTCTAATCCAAATCATTCATTCGTAAAAAATTTTTTTTCTGATTCTATCATTTAAATTTACAAATTAATAAATATTAATATCAATAATAATAAAAACGCTACGACACAAATAAAACTATTTTCTACGTAGAAAATTTGGCATATCTTCTGTAAACACTGTTCTCGTATAAGTTTGTCCCACGTGGAAACATTTTTTTTAAATTATAATATAAATCGTTACTACGCTATAACTATTGTTGGTACTGGCACTTTTAAATTACTTTGAATTAGTGTTTAAATATATTTAAGTTTTAAAATTTTTATTCATCTCAAAATACCATAAGAATTACCTTTAATTTCCCATATCAAACTTATTAAAGTCACTATTAGTGTGTGTGGTGTTTTTTTTAAGTTTGATAATAATATATTCATTCACTCAAAAATTAAATCTATATAACAACACAATACATTGGTTTTTCTGAACACAAATTTAGTCTTTAAGATGAAGACAAATTAACCATGTGTGTAAAAACATAATATGTTATGTTACTATATTATGATGTCTTATCATATGATTATAATACGGAAGAGAAATATTAAGTTATTCAAATTAATAAACATTTTTATAGTATAGCTGTGATGATTTCCAATGTTTTTCCCGAATCAGAATTCCCGAAAATCCACATACCCAAAACCTTTTTTCCAGAACGCTTTTTCCCTGACGATTATTGTTCCCGAAATAAAAAATATCAAATTATTACACTAGCATTTATAATTAATAATTGTATTAATTAATTTTTATTTTTCATTATATTATTATACTTATTCGTCATACTTATACTATTAATTTGTCACTTCCATAGGTTATATTATATATATATTATAATATATCGATTTTAAAATATTTAACTTGAAAAATAAATATTACACATGCATTTATTATTTTATTTTTAACAATAACCGTTTCGAGAAAAAGATCGTTCGGGAATTTCGATTCGGTTAAAGCGGTTGTTACCGGCTGTGATAATATATCTAAATGACTAAAAAGTAAAAATATATTACATAACTGCGATGTAATGCAAGTTCTTAATAAGTAATTTTTCGAATTTTGTATAATAGTGATATGTAGTATTGATGGTTGTATTATAATTTGTAAATGTAAGGTATCTAAATATAATTATTATAAACACGAACTCATATTGACGATTTTGTTTGATTTTTAAGATTCAATACCTATCAAGCGTTTAGATTTAATAGGTTGTATTGTAAAAAAGTATAGTACCTGCCATCTATGCTAATATTACATTATTACATATTAAAATCTTCAAAACAGTATGTGTGTAACCTCCGTCTGATTCACACGTGGGTTCTCGATCACCTCTTATAGCATTTTTTAGCTTCGGATAGCAGTAACACATACATCACATTACATAACACACTACAATTAAGAAGGTATATTGTTATACTACTACCCCCTCCCCCAATAACCAAATAGGTAACAACAACTACCTCCGCCATTATATATACCATCATGGACAACTCTGATACACTCATACCACCAATCCACAACCTTGTACATATAAAACAACAGTAAACTTATTCTTTTCAAAAAAAGACCAAGCAATTATTTTCAATACAGTAAATGATGTCCTACAAATCGAGTTAACAAAACATTCAGCCAGCTTACATTGCCCAATAACATAAAATTCGTTTCACGCATATCCAACAATAGATTTTGCATTTATTTCGCCAGTAAGAGTATCATTAATCATATTATCTCAAAACAATTGTATATCATTATAAATAACATAGAAATTACTTATCATCGGCTTATTAACCTGGCAAAACGAATCATCATATCTAACGTGCAGCCATCTATACCTCACTATATAATTATAAAAGCTATTAACAATATCTTCATTAAAATATTATCACCCATTACATTTATAAAAGACTGTTTCTTAAACGACAAATACGGCTACATAGGCAGTTTTCGACGACAAGTATATTTACAACTTGACGTATATTCTTCGCATATTCTTCTCGGGCGACACCGTGTTATGCTATATCTGCAAACAAACTGGTCATACCTCAAACCACTGGAAAAAAGATATGAATAAAAAAATCTTAACCAATAGCCAATTCATATCAAACGAACCACCCTACAATAAAATGTAATATCAAAAACGTCGACTTGCCACTTTTTTCAAACTTTCTCGAATTGAAAATCAATTTGTTTGAATTTGCGGATGACGATATAGATATTGAACAGTCACTAAATTCACAGGGATCATCATAGAAACTGAGAACAAACAATTAACTACTTAAAACTTTCCCCCAAAAAAACATTTGTCCCATGGTGGAACAATGAAATTAAACAATATATATCACTGAAAGCATTTATAAAAACCAGATCACTCGAGGACCATATCAAATTAAAAGAACTCAGAGTTAAAACAAGTTTGTTGTCAAAAGCAATAAAACTTTAACTTAGCGAAACTTCACTTCTAAATTAGTACCCAGGTCAATCCCTGCTTATGTGGAACAAAATCTGTTCATTACAGGGACGAAAAAACACAACAATATCTATCTCTCCACAAACTCATCTTTAAACATCGATCTATCTTCAATTACTCATCGCGTAGGAATATATTTCGAAAAAAACTCCAGCAAGGAAATGTACATTCACAACTTCTTAGGGAGAACTAAAACAGACCATCACCTCAACCTTCTTTAATATTACCCCAAAATATTCATAAGTCTCATTTAAACAGCCCAATAACAATCGATGAAATTTTGCAAGCGCTCAAAAGTGTACCACCAAGAGTATCTGGCCAGATAATATCCCTTATAGCTTTATTCAAAACTTTAACATCACGATTCAAATACTTCTAAAAATGTATAACATCATCTGGAACTACAACATATTCCCACAAAATTGGAGAAATAGCTTCGTTATATCTATAAGCAAACCAGGAAAAACAAATTCTCACTTGAAGGATACCAGCTCATTTCACTTTTAAATACCTTATGTAAACTTCTAGAAAAAATCATAAACCAACGTTTATTATGGTTCTTAGAACAGTCTTATTATTTCACTCCTAAACAATAAGGGTTCCGGAAAAATAAAGGTACATACAACTGTCTATTCAAAATATACACAGAAATATAAAACACATACTCTGAAAATCAATATTTAGGTATGATTAGTCTAGATTTAATGAAAGCCTGTGATACAGCATGGAAACCGCACATCTTAAACAGTCTCACTTAAATACTAAGCTACAACCAAATGTTCAATTTTATCAGCAATTTTCTTAAAAAAAGAATATTTCAAGTAAGAATTAACCAAACTTTATCCAAGACTTTCTCACAGGTTAACTGAGTCCTTCAAGAATCTACAATTTTGGTTACTCTTTTCCTTATAGCCATCAACAATATCACACAGAACATTTTCCCGCCCGTTCTTTCTACCCTCTATGCTGATAACTTTAATATTTATTGCTTATCGACTATGGACCTTTCATTTAGATAACAGCACATAAATCAATATCAAAGAAACTAGATACAATCCACAACTCAGGTCTTCGTATGTCAATCGGTGCTTATAGTTCAAGTCTAATACCTAGTATTTAAAATTTTACCTGTATACCTCCACTTGACATAAGAAGACTCAAAATAACATTAAATTATGAATTCAATTTAACAAGTACCCCCCCCCTACTCTCGACTTCAAACCAATGCTTCAAATGTTACCAACACTACTCTAGAAGAACAATCTGGACATTTCTAAAATACTTACTATTACACCTACTCTAATCCCCGAATGGAAATTCTTATCGAAACCAACACTGAACTTTCTATATTCAAAAAAAAAAACGACACGCCCTTTTCTATTTGCAAAAAAAGAATATTTTCACATAATTCAAAACGTCATAAATGAAAAAATGTACACGGATGCTTCCAAAAGCCATAACGGGGTTGGCGTTGCAATAATTTGAAATAACGTGGAATTTATGTACAAACTTCCCAGCTCGTGCTCAGTTTTCACAGCAAAATCAATTGTCATACTCAAAACACTCAAAATAATAAGCAATCACCAACTCTAAGACACTACTATCTTCACTGACTCCCTTAGCGCTATTAGCAATATAAAAAACACATAACCCATCAGACATTGGCCAACACATTCAGAACAAAATCTACACGCAACATTACCACAGTAACTTCAAAATCAAACTCTTTTGAATTCCCAGACATTCTAACATAAAAGAAAACGAACTCGCTTATCTCGCAACAAAAACTGCTATCATCTCTCCACTATCATCGTCCACACAAATTATTTCATTCAGGGACATACAAACGCTTATAACAAATAAATCTCAACTAATATGGCACCAAAAATGGACATCTTACTACACTAAATTAAATCATATCAAACATAACACCGACAATTGGACATTTCCTATCAAAATTTGCAGAAAATACGAAGTCATATTAACTAGACTCATAATAGGATACACGAAAATCTCCCACAGCTTTCTAATAGCCAAGAAAAAACCCCCAATGTGCACATTCTGCGGTGTCCAAGTTACCATCAGCTACAACCTCACTGAATGCCAAATATACCACAATATCCGAACAAGCTACAACCTGCCTGAATCACTAGCCGATATACTAAACAATCGCCCTCAATCCATAGCCAACATCACCCACCTAATTCATCACAGCCGCCAATTTTCAAACCAAAATTTAATTAAAACTTAGATTTAGTATACAATATATGTAATTTGTTATCTTTTTCTCTGTAAGACCAATGGCCTATGTTAACGAGGGTATAAATATAATAAAACAAAACAAATGATTTATATATAAATATTTCATAATAATAAAATCTAACGAAATTCTTAAAAACAACTATGAATGAACGAAAGTTACTTCTTGACTTATTTGAAGTGATCTATTTCTTATTTCATCAGCTTTTTTCTGTTTCAAAAGATTTATATCATGTAATCTTTTTTTGTGTTGAAGAGTGTTCATTTGTTCATAAAAATTATTATCACTCACGATTTTATGCTTCCTGAACTCAGTGTCTTGTTTTAATGCATTTTCAAATAACTATAAGAATATACACAATTATGAAACTTAATTAACTCATTAATCAAAATCAAGAAATTTTAAATCGTTTTTTTTTCTAAATATATAATGAGAATTAATAGTTCGCACACATTTAATCATTTTACCTGGATAGGTAAATAAAGCTTATGAAGATAAACATATCCAATTACGCTCAAACAGAAATGTCATAAAATAATATGCCAGATTAACTTATAAGTTTAAATGATTAAATTTTAAGGTAAAATATAATATAATTTAGGACATGAATACAAATGGTTAAAACGAATTTACATAATATGTTAAACAAATTAGATATATATAGTTTGCATGATATGTTTTACATTATTATATGATATGTAGTAAGCTGAGTACGTATATCTAATAAAGATGAGCATGAATAAAAAATAGGAAATAGTAAAAAACTGTCTAAACCATTTATGTATTATGTATAAAACAGGGACAACATTAAAATTACAGTACACCTATTATTATGCTTGATAATATTGATCTTAATATATATTATTTTATTATACCTTGCGGTCTTCAATTTGTTGTTTAAGTTCAGTAACTTTCTTGTCTTTTTGAATCATATGTTCCTCCAACTGTCTTTGATTGTTCTCGAATGCCACGCGCAGTTCATCTAAACGCATGTGCTTAACTCCATTGTCTACATTTCGTTTTGCTGTTATAAAATTTTGCCATTTTTGTTTTTGTTCTTTAGTTAATCGTTTTTCCTCTTCGCGCATTTGTTCCCAGAATATATTTACTCTATGCGCTAGATCCTCTTCATACTGTTTTTCTTCACGTTTTCGCCTCATACTGTCTAAAATTTTTCGGTCTTGGTCTGGTATGTGAATACCACGGATGTCCATTAAACTTCTGAAAATACAATAATTATAGTCCATAGTTCGATACCCTTTAAATACATTGTATTATAATACAATAAGATCTTTAGAATCTATACATGAGTTATAATATAGTGTGTGTGTGTATGTACGTTGTATTGTGTTTTTCAAGAAAAATTAACAAAATAAAATAAAATACTACAATATGGAAATATGTAATTTAAACTCTATTCGTGTATACGATCAATCATACGGAAATTAATTTAAAATCAATAAATTATATAAAAAAAGCCTGAAAAATGTTTGCAATTTGCTTATTACATAATTCCAAAAATAATTAATAATTATATTATAAGTCTATTATACAAAAAAAATTAAAATATATACCGAGATGCATAGCCAGATCGTGAACGTTTTTTTACAAGTTTCTGTTTAGCAGTCGTCATATCTGGTCCACTTCTTTCGAGGATTGCAATCCTGTCGACTTCTTTACACAGTTCTTTTAAATCCATTAAGTTACTTATGCTTTTTGATTTTTTACAACGGCGATTTTGTTTTTTTGTGACATTTTGATGTACGTTTCTATATTATACATATTTTATATAAGTTTCTATATAAAAATAGGCAGAGGAGTTTAATTTGATTTTTAGATGGGCTACATAAAGTTATCTAGTCTTATAATGAAATATGTTTAAACATTAAAATAGGTAGGTAGTACATTATAATAATGAATAATTATTACTTTATCACTATTTATATTTTTCTTTTTAATACCTGCGCAAAATTCATGTTTATGTTTTAAATAAATATTTATAAAAAAACTATAATTTTTGTTTGTACCTACCTATATATATTATTACATCATATTTTCAAGCGATCAGTAGTTTTAGTACCTAGATTTAGACCGGTCGAAAAATTGATGTATTTATAAATAATTTATTGTACAGTTCAATAAATATTCATTGGAACATATAAGTATATGTCTATTATACTAAATAATAATGTATTATATTATATTTTAACGAAATAATTACTTTTCATCTTCATTTAATTTATTTTGAATGGACTTGGTGCGTCGCATATTTGAAGCAATATTGTTTCGATAGAACGACATTTCTTTTCTTAAACATTTTTTCCTTTTTTTTCGTGCTGATATACTACTAGTTATAGTTTCACAGTATAACAGCTTATTTCTCTCTTGTCTACATGCTTCAAGTTTTTCTACATAACGCATGGATAGGCATATTTATAATAAATTATAATTTTAAGTTAATAAATAATAATACCCTAACACACCTGTATAATTGTATATATCGAAACTGAGCCAGTTACTAATGTTATTGAACAATTATTAAAATATAATTATTTATTAAATGTCTAAAACATATATTATAGTCTATAGGATTAAAGGAATGTTTTTAATTATTTCACGCGGGATTTCTAATTTCCGTATAGCTTCACATTTATTTTATTTAGAATTAAATTTTTAAGTAGATAACTATTATAATTTACGGTATCAGTACGAAGACGGTCAATCAGCCCATATGATTAAATATATTACCTATATATTTTTATTGCTATTAAAGTAATTTATTTTTCTAATAATAATACAATAGGTTGTTAAAATTTTTTTTTGCAAAAACATTGCATTTGAAAATATCATTATATGTATAAAACATAATATACCTTAAATGTTTCAAGTACTATCACGAATAATATATATTTCTAAATTATAACAAAATAATTAAAGCATGTATAAAAAACAATCGTTTTTATATATATATTTGAAGGTTTTTTGTTCCAGTATGACCTACTTATGAGGAACATTATATTAAAATGTCATAGTTTAGCTATAAAAGTTTTTATAAATTTTTTTCTAAAAAATAGTTTGTACATAAATTTTTGCAATTTTAACATTTATCGCAATTTGAACTTTAATTGTATCTAAAAAAATATGCTCATGTACTTTTAATATTTTTCTACAACTATAAAACAACTTACAAGAAACCTTGGATTAAATATTTCAATTTTTTGATTAAGCGTTAAATTCTTTTATCGACATTTATAGAAGAAATTGTGAAATATCTATAAACATAGTTTCAAAAATATCGAGGTATTTAAAAAATGTTATCATATATGTAACCCTATTATTATATGGTGCAAAATTCAAGTATCTACAGTCTGACAACCTACAATCAGTATATTTCTAAGTATATTTTACGATATTATTGATATTAAAGTAATTTATTTTACTATTAAGTAATATGCAATAGGTTAAATTAACTTTTGCTGAAAATATTGCATTTGAAAATTTCATTACCTATGTGTATGAAACATAATAAAATACTTTAAAAGTTTCAAGCATATACACAAATATTCTTAAATTACAACAAATTAAATAAAATAGTTATTTTTTGACAAAAAAAAAAAATCAACATATTATAATAAAATCAGTATCTACATTCTTTTGTAGTTTCATTCTCCTCAGAACCTAATATAAATTTAATTTTAACAAACTAAAAATCGTTCAGTTTCTTAAAAATATGAATGTTATTCACATTTAGGTACCTTTCTACGTTAGATTTAATTAAGTGAATGACATTCATGCATTGTCATTGCAAAATGTGAACGTGAATGAATTTTTTCCAAACACTGGAGTACACATACTAAATCAATTCAAATGAGCAATTATAGGTAATGCAGAACCCGAATCTTTTTTTAAGAGCCAAGAGTATTGTTATAAACTTTACAGTACTGAAGCTTGGATGGGTAAGGGTACATGCCCGAAATACATTTTCATTAATTATTGATTTTTTTTATATTATATTACTAATAAAACAGTTAAAATAAAATTACTAATATGCTAAAAAATGAAAATAAACCAATTTCAGACCTCTTATGAATAATAAATTACAAACATTTTTTTTTGTTAATTGCTTGCCATTTTCTTAATAAGTACCTACCTTACAAATGATTTTAGTAGAAATCATCAATACCTTATAATTATTCGTCTACCATAAATTAAATAGTTACCACATAACATATAGGCATTATTGATCAATTATATTTAAGTTGTAATTGTTTAACAAAAATATCCTTTCATTACGTAAATAATAATTTTGTAAATTTAATTTAAGCAAATAGCCATACGGGATACCAATACCCATATAGATATTAATAGTTTAGGTTTTGGATATAAATTAAACATTTATTTTGTCTGATTATAATTATTTAATATTTAACTGTTCATTTGTTTATGAATAAGCTAATTACACATTTTTCAAGCATCCATTATTTTTATTTCAACAATACTTACCTTGTCTAATTTTTTCGTGTTGTTGATAAACTGGATAAGCTAATTTAATTGACACATCAAGGTCTTTAGAAATGTCCACAGCACTCTTGTACAATAACTCATTAGGCTATGAAAATTATGAAAATCAAATAAAGATACAAGTACAAATTATACCACTTGCCTTTATTTTAGCCTTGCGACACGCTAATAGTGATCGTGGACTAGTCAATATAAAAGGACCCAAATGTCCACACGTATCAAAATTTGTTAAATCCAACACATCTGAAGACATTGATTCCGTAACACTACTCCCCATTGTTAAAATAAAAGTTTAAATTTTATTCTTATACAATTAAATAGTGTTAGTAGTACAACAACTGTAAGAATATTGGTGCCTGTTAGTACCAGGTAATGTTGAATCAATAACTTAGAGATTAAGAAAGTTACTAAAGCAACACTCAAAAGGGCTGTGCCTAAACAAGAGACATTACATTTAAATATTCTTAAAACATATAAAAAACTATTTTATTTTTATAAATAATAAAATAAATACAAATATCATACTTAAGTTTTAAATTACATTTTTATTTTTTTGGAACTGGGGATGAAGGGGACGAATAAGCATTATTTAAGTATATAAATGAAGTTAAAACGTAATAAAATAACAAACTAAAATCTAAAAAACTATAATAATTGCATATAAAATTTTATATTTATGGTATATTACTTGTAGGAAATGTTTTTGTTTATAGATGACTAGAGCTGAATCTGGAATATTTAAGTGATCATAATATTTATAAAAACTTTTCATTTAAGTGGCTATGTTCATGATAAAGTTACCATTTTTTTGTCTTAAAAGATTAAATAGGGAATAAAATGATTAGTATTCTGGAACACATAAATATTTACACGAATACCTAAAGTGCTTTTGAAATTATTTCAATCAAAACTCAATAAAACAAAGATACAATAAAAGTAGTATAATTTAAATTGTGCCATTTGGTAACACTCCATTGATGTCATCTATTTTGGTATTTGAATCATCATCTAGTGTAATTTCATCACTAGAAGAACTACGAATGTCACCATCCACCTGAAATTATTTAACACTTTAATTAAATAAAAAAAATTAAAAGATTAGGTAAAGAAAAAAGATTTAAACAAGTATTTGAATATATTCATATTAGAAAATAATTAAAAATTTAAGAAAAGAGAAGTTACAATAAACTGTATAAATATATACTTTTCCAGAATTCCATGACAGATATGCAATTCTCAAAATTAAGTGTGTCCAATAAAGATGGAGACCAAGTAAAAGAAACAATAGTCCGTTGAATATGTAATAAGCTGGGAACATTTGGTTAACCACTTGGGGCGCATTGATTGACGTACTGTATTCAAAACATAAACAAAAATTGTGATTTATATTAGTTACGCAAATATTTTATGTATAACTAATATACTAACCTGTATAAAATCCAAAATGGGAACAGACCTATTCTAGTTACCAGCCAGACAACAATGAATACTATTGAAATGAAATCACATAACTTTTGATATTTGGCATATTTGGCCATTTTTGCACACTATAATAAAAATAAAAATATTAAAGAATACTAATTAAAATTATATATTCTAAGCAAAACAGGGAAAAAATTGTTTTTATAATAGTTTCATAAGAAAAAATTTTTGAGTAAGGAATTCTCCAAAAATTTCATGTAATTTAATCTGAGGTCAATCATGTGTACTTAGTTTAATCTATATTATTTTTATGATGTATACTATTAATTCATCTCTTTACCGGATTATTACAAATATATATATATACTTTAATACTTTTCTTTTACAGCCATATAACTTGGCACCATGTTACATCCCTATTACTCCTATAATTCATATAATTGAGTCCATAAAGAACAATCATTGTTATAACAATAAATTGGTAAAACAATTTCTCTCTTAGGCTCTATTTAAATTAAAATATATTCACTGTACAGAAAAATAATCAGTATTGTACTCATTACAAAATTATATTTAAATTAATTATGTAGGATATCAAATTATTAATTTGTATGACACATTATATAATAGTTATTATTTTATACTAAATATCTAAACCGTTGACTTGTTCAGCATTGCCTTACAAAACAAAACACCAGTTGGTTATCTTTATTTCTCACACACTTACAGGAATGTATTTACTTAGTAATCTATTAAAAATAAATCATAAATATTCAATATTTAACAGCACATTATAGTAAATAATATTAATTAGCAATTTTTTATGAGGTAATACACAGAAAATAAGAGATTATGTATGTAATGCCCTCCAAAATATTATTTTATTTATTTAATAGACGATAAAACTGTAAATTACTTTCAATAATCTATGTGCTTGATCTACATTATGTTTTGAGGGACCAAAAGAAAGATAACAGACCATGTTGGAACATCTCTTAATAATGTATTGTGAGTTTATGATCAATAACAATCACAGACACATAATATATAACTCACTATAATAGCAAAGTAGAATAGCTGTTTAAATTTTTAATTGATATACTCCTCATAAATATTTAAAATGGTAAGGAGTTATAATTGGCTAACTTTAGTATATAATTTTCAAAATAAGTGTTGAGTATTTCCGTTTGTAAGAAAAAACATCATTGCCTCCTTAGCTTATCAAGTAGGCAAACTATTAACATTTACTAATAAAATAAATATTAATTATAATATGTTTTAATAAGTACAACTTATTTTTTAACCATTAATATGTTATATAATGTTTTGTGATAAAATTATTAATTTTCATCATGACCATAATTTTATCAGACGTTTCTTATCTACAATCTTATGAATTGTTTATATATTATTATTATTTATTTTAACAATAATTCTTAAGAACTTCCTGTTTCTTGTGAAATCTATCCATGGTTTTTTTACACATGTATGTGAAAGAAACAACAATTTTTGTAAATCCATGATTTATGAGGAATCAAAAATATTAAAAAGTAAATAAGTAGGTAACTGTTCAGCTGTATAGTAGGTGTTAAGTGCACCATATTGAGTAGGTCACTGTAATGGATGTATTACTAAATTTGAATTCAATAACTAATCATTGTATATAAAAAATGATTGTGAGCAGAAACAGCCAATGTTACAAAGAATATTTTACTATTAATATGGTGGGTGTTATAACACCATAATAAGGTATAGACACTAGCTTAAAATTAATTTTAATATTTTGAAAATGGCATTGCATATAGAAAAATATAATATAGGTACAAATTTAAAGTTTCTGCATATTTTTGAATTGCAGTAAAATAACTAAAATCTTTATTCTTTGTTTAAATATCTAATATCGTCCAAATATCAACTTCCAAAGAAATGATATTTAAATATTTTAGTTTCATTAAAAACTTCTAATGAGAAACCTAGCTAAAAAAATCGATTGAAATCATAATAAAGTTCAAAATTTAAAATGCCTATAAATATTAAAAAGTTTAAAATTTGTCTAAAAATGTTATGTTAATTAACAATGTAATTGAGTAAAGAAAATAATAATTTGTGTATCAGTGAAGTGTTTCAAGATACTATTAATGCTCTTTAAATTATATTAAAGCCAAAATCGTTATTTTACGTTTGAATATTTAAGTTAGTTAAAGCTAAAAAAATCTATGAAGTTAATACTATTTTACACCAAAAGAGTCAAAATATTTTGAACATTTTCCCATGTATAGAAAATGTTTGTAAAAATTATGGTGAAAATTTCAATATCTACAGTTTTAGATATACATAAAAATAACAATAGTGATTTTGTTAAAGACTGGTTTTGCTTAAAAATTTATATTTTTCTATAATTTATTCCAAATTATTAAGAAAAGCACTGGGAATTTTTTTTTTTAACCTTTTAAAGTACAAACTATATTAATATTCCTATCAGGAAAATATTTTAAAGATTGAAGCAATTTTACTGTTTCTAAAGATGATGCGACTTTCAAAAAAAAACATACACACACAAATCAATACATTCATTACTTACTTAGAACCTTTAAATTATTAATTTTTTTTATACTAAATGTTTAGATAATCACAATAGTTGATCTATGTAAACTTATATTTACTGTAATATACAATTGAGAGGACAAAAATAAACAATTTTATTGTTGAGCACTTTCATAATCATTAATATCATTAATTGTTACTATAGAAGAACTTATTCATATTTTCAACAATTAAATTACTCAAAATGCATGAAACCTGTTCAATAAAAATTAATAAATTATATAATATGCAACAAAAATATTATATAGTACACTATTATCTCTATACACTGTGGTATGTATTTCAAAAAATGTTGTGGATCACGTCATATTTAAAGAGCAGTTATATTATTTTTATATGACAAATTCAATAAGTTTATCTCCAACAACACCAAAATATACAATAATAAATCTCTAAACTATATCCTTAAAATGTGTCCTACTAACAATTATTCACTGGTCAGCCAACTGCATTGAATAATCCAAAAATTAACTATTAATTTTATTTTGATTGTTTTGATTACACCAAATTTAGATGTAACTAGATATTTAAACAATGAAAACGATATAGTAATGTCTTTGTAATTTAAAAATATTATTTGTGGGTACTTGCCACTTTTAAAGTTTATTGTTATACATTACATACTCAATTCCATTTTCAAATGTAATGTTTTTAGAAATAAATTATTTTAATAGTAATATAAAATATAATTAGCAATTAGGCTGACAGACCAACTTTGCACAGAATCGTTTTTTGTATACAATGATTTTATGTCATTGAATTTAAATTTAACATAACCATAACAATGACCCATACAACATCTAAAGTACAGCAGAGCGGTACCCACTTGCCAACCTTTTTTTTATATTGTCCATTTCTAGTTAGCATATATGAACATTCATCAAAATAATTTGAAACTACTTTTTCTAAATATTTGAGTTTTAGTAGTAAATTGTATCAGTTCAATTATAAAAATATTTAAAAAATTTTATATATTCAAAAAAATTACAATACTATATTGCCAAGGTTAAAATAATGATTTTTTTCTATCACTATTTTTAAAATACAACAATGCATATAATCTACAATCTTTGTTTTAGTCTATTAAATCGATATGAAACTATAACCTTCAAAAATTGACATTTGTTAATATGCAACAAATAAAATATGGTATAATAAAAGTACAAATATTTTTATATCAGAAAAATCCAAATCATATTTGAACATAATAATGTGACCTCTAACATAAATTAATCAAATAAATAATACTTTATACTTTTAATTTAAAATGTGTGGAAAAGTTTATCTTTATTGTTTGACCTATGGTTCTGAGTTATAAAATTGATTTTTCAATTCTATTTCTATATTTTTGTTCTTATTATTATTTTTATTTAACAAACTTTTATTTTATCTGATAAAACACAATACTATTAAGCTAAAAGAAAAAATAATATTTATTACCTCAAGGAAAATATCTCCACAATCATGTGTTAAAAGTACTAGAGTCCCAATTCTATGGAAATTACATATCCATGAAAAAGATAACAAGCATATAGTACATATATGATGAACAAACATTTGCCAAAAATCTTTTCGTTTGACATCAAAAAATTGAGAAACAGCTAATGCCCAATAAAATGATAATGACATCATATAGTACCACCATGTGTCTCTTGTGACACCCTGTAAAAAAAGTGAAAAACGTATAAATAAATATGATACTAATTATACTGACATTTCAAAGGGAAAATATTTGTATTGGTACATTTATAACCAATGAAATAAAGAATTATTTTTACCTGGTGTGGATATCCAATCCAACAATAATCTATATTCCATAACCATGGTTTACTCCATAAGAACACAAGACCATAATGGAATGAAAATGTGTAATAGACATATCGCCAACTGAAAAGACAAGTTCAAAGAATTTTTAAAGCATAAATAATGAAAATTATTCATTAAAAATATAATCTCAAATGCTTATTTTATGTTAGTTGGTTGAACATTAAAACATTATTCATTTTATTTTAGTAAATAGTAATATTATTAAGATATTTGTTTAACTGAATACCAATTAATTATATAATGAATGATAAGTGTAAAAATTGTATGAAGGTATTTAAATATATTTTTAAAAATATTATACAGTTTATAGATTACACAGTGTACCTCATATTATAATGTCGATAAATACTGGATCACTCTTTTTTAACTAATATTATTTAATAATATACAAGAAAGGTGCTATTATTTTTATAAAGCCAATTTTTGAGAAAATATTTTTTTGAGGATGCCATACACATGCTACTTAAGAGGTTTGATAAAGACAATTTGTATGTTATTTTGAAAAGGAATTAAATTTTAAATCTTAAATATATTAAAATAAAAAATGGTTTTCTCTTAATGTCATTTCCCAATTAATAACTATATTATTTTAAATATATTATATCTCATAGATATTTATTTAACTCAGTACCAATTAAGTAGATATGCTAGACATTTTTATAATAAAACTGTTTACATATAAACTTCTATAATCTAAGAATAAATACATTGGCATTAATTGTTTTGTAGTTATCACTAATTAATAATTAGGCGCTTAAAAATTACATTAAATTAATCAAAAGTATTTACACTTAATTAAATATAAATAATTGTAAGTATATTGATAATGTTTAATCATTTTTCATTCATACCAACTATTATAAAAAAAACCTGAGAAAAAATATTTATATTAAATTTCAAAAATTAGGTACCTATAGGCTATAGTAATTTAGGTTAATATTTGTTTGTATTAAGTTTATGAAAATCATAATTTATTAATATTAGAGGTAACAAAAAAGTTCAATATAGGGTTCATACATATTTTTAATCAGCACACCTTTATTACTAACTTACTTTTATTGAGTGGAAAATTAACATGAATTTTACTATGGTTGATTTATTTTAATCAAAAACTATGAAGAAATAAAAGCAAGTATTTAAGGATTTTTTATTATAAAATCTTAATTACTTATGGACTAACAAAGGTCAACATTTATTTTAAAAGTAATTATTGTCATAATTTAATTAAGTTTTAACTTTTTTGAAAAAAAATCTTTTTATATATATATATATAAATTGATGTAATTTCAAAATAACAATTACAATTTTTTAATTTTTGAATGACATTATACACTTTCTGAAGCAAAATGTTTGTCAAAGTATCTTGATAATAGTCGAATTTCAAATGAGTAGTTATTTAGTTATACGTATTATATTTAGACGAGCAGAGTAATGGCATGGAGATATCACTCAAAATTATACTTTGCTCATTTTAACTTTAAATACCCATAACTAAATAACTATTCATTTATTAATTTTTATAAATTGGAATATATTACTATCATATGCCAAGATGAGCCCAAATGATAAAAGAGTAAATTAGAATCACTGATTGGACAGCTTTTAAAATTATTAATCTAAGCCTTTCTTGCTTTACATATTATTATATTAAAATGTATTTAGTATTTTTGTTTAATTATATAGTTAACTATTCAATATATATGCAATACAATAATACAATAGTTTACATAACCTATTTTCAAGCTTAATTTTTGTTTGTCTGTCATTTTACACTGTACAATTATTGAATAGAATTTATTTAAATGGCTTCACTTATTCATTAACATGTTTTAAATATTTTTTTTAACTGACCAAACAAATATATCTGTGTGTAGTTATTTAAAACTTTAATAAATCAATTTATAATATTGAGATTTAAGCTAAATTTTAAACGAATGGTGCCTAAATATTAAATGGATATCAGCACATGTATTCTCTATCTGACCAATGTGCAACATAGCAAATTTGCATTTGTCATAAGCATAACCAATCTTGTATTGTCAGCTTTAATATTTGGGTAAATTGGCCTATCATCAAACTTAAAGTAACTTAAAGAATTTTATCTGTGTTCCTACATCGACTTTTTTTTTATGGTATTTCAATTTTTAAGTGAAATATATAAACATTTTTAAATTGTAACGAAATACATAGTATCTACTCATAATAGAATATATAGTATATACTCATATATAACATAAAAAATGTTCTTAATAAGTCAAATTACTTCAATATTAAAAACAATAGCACAAGGTTGGTTCTACTGCAATAAAAAAATTATATGTTGGGCATGAGAAAACAAATAGTGTACTGACATCCTCTACAAAAAAAAAAAATAAATAAATAAATAAATAGTTTATGAATAAAAATATTGTAGAATTCACAACTGAAAAGTGTTATAGCATTTATACTAGAAGTATTTTATGAACAATAAAATATATAAATTTCTAATAATTAAGTACGTAATTATTGTTGTAAAATAATGAACTGAACGTTATAACCATCACTATTAATCAAATAATTATAATTGAAAACAGATAGGTACAATCAAATAAAAAAAATAAAAATGTTTATGAACTTATCTTAAAACTTTATGGTCTACATTTTTATGAGGAAATAATAAAACTGAAAAATAAACTAAATAGATAAAAGGTATTTAAGGTTAGGCATGTATCTATAAATTATAATAAAAGTTAAAATACAATTAGTTGACAACAAATAACTAATATAATAATAAACTTAATTATCATATACAGTGTAATTTTTTTAGCATGAATCAGTAAATACCTATTTTAGTGTACATTGTATAAGTCCAAAGTCCTTTTTTGTGTTTAAATATCAGCTTTAAATTTCGAACAGTATTTAGTTTAATTTTTTTAAAAACAAATTTTGGTTTCAAAGTGGTTTTTAATTATTGAATCCGTGTGTTAAAACAATCATTCTGTATATTACGGCGGATCAATGTATTTTTCTTAATTTGCTATAGATAAATTATGATTTATTATATAACTTCATTTACATATTTAATTAAATTTAAATTAAAGAATAGGTATATTCTTTATCTCAAATGTATCAATGTTGAATTATCAATTTTCACATTATTTTAGTGTATTGCTCTATATTAATCATTGTTTTTTTTAATATAATATATTACATACTACGTATTCAATGTATAACCTGTTTTAATATTTAAGAATACATAGTTTAGTCTTTGGTCTTAATTTCAATAAATAAAATAAACAATTAAAGTAAACAATAAAAATATAAAATATTTACAAATTATACAACTATATAAAGTTAACAAAATTCTTTAAATCTAACAACTTGGAAAACGTGCAGGAGCCTATTAAAACTTTACTCAAAATAATTAATGTATTAATAACAGTTGATTCTTTAACTATAAATAAGCAATTTTATTAGGGTTAACAAGAATACTATTAGTCTTTCTCCCACAATATTTGATAGCTAACAGCAAATCATTACACTTGAATTTTTAAGTTGTACCAGAGTTACTATACCACATAGTTAATTGATTACAGATAACCAACATAGAAACTTCTAAACAAATACAAATATCAATCAAGTCCCCAGAGGTAGGATTTTTTGTTTATTTATATTAATTGATAGAAAAATGTTACCTGCTCTCACAGAATTTGATGAGGGTCGAAGGTTTGCCCTGTGCTCGCCTCAATCTCAACCATCGTTCTACTTGTCGCTCTGTCCAATCAAGTCTCTTGGCCAAGCCCACCACCTCCTTATGATTCCACTTGCTATTTCGCGCAAATGTCTCTTCTAGCAAGTCATTGTTTGGGACCTTTTTTGGTTTGGTACTCTTGATGCCCAGCGACACGCCAAATGGTGAAAAACAGTGTCTGAAAGAGAGGATCGCTTTAGGTAGCAAAAGAAACCAAAAACCATCAACCATAGTCCAAGAGGTACACACTCCTACTCATCCACCCTAAAATTCAACTCACTTTTCGAGCAGATATCTTATGAGCAACACGACAACGGCCATGGGCAGCGGGTAGAACAGATGCCGGTGGTCGGTATACTGGACCCGTTCGTTGGGTTCCAAGTCAGACCATTTGGTGTTCGGAGGCAGCCAGATGTCCGGCGACCAGAAGGCATCGATCACTAGCCGGAACACGGACATTGCGCGACTGATGGGTAATGGGTACCGGCGGCCGGTGTGTCGGTCGACTGCCCACAGCCCCACAAGTTGTAGAATAGTGGATACAACTAACTGAGGACGACAACGACCATCATAGAACAGTTAATAATCGCACTAACCGCCGCAGACGCTACACGCGAACCAACTGCGCGCGAGGCCGGACTCTTGAGCCTATTTATACAACAACGCACGAGGACAGCGGCGGCGGCGCGCGCGAATTATGTTTGTCGTTGTCGTCGTCGTTATCCGTCATGGAACGGATCGAAATCGCGCCAGTATCGAATCAATCAACGATCGATGCCGGGATAGCTGACGGACGTTGTCGAGTATGGGCGGTTAAATCGCCGCTCCAACTCAACGACCGATGCGATGCAAAGCGGTGCGGTGCGGTGCAATAAATCCGAGGGCCGAAGTGGTGCGAGTGTGCGACTCGTGTGCACTACGGTCCACGGCGATAATGTTAGATAATAGGTTAATGGTTGGAGGGTCAGTGGTGGCGGCGACGTGTGTGTATACTGTATGGGACGTAGGTCGCGTGTGAGTAAAAAAAAAATAAAACGTAAAAACTAAAAAGATGTAATGAATTTGATAATGAAACGATAAACGAATTACTACCATTGGCATACGATACTGTTAGTGTAAAACGCAGTGGAGGTGTGGGGAACCGGTCGGCCTGTAATTGGTTGGCTTTGCCGGTGGATGATCTCACCGAATGCCGGATAAGCAATGCCATTAATAGTATTGATAAATTACGGTATAATAATTATTGTTCTATGGTATAATTTAACGGATGGAAATTTATTTCTGTGTTATAATATTGTATGACGTAAGTTGTAAAACCTTGCAAGTGCTTTTTACAATGAATAATTTTTTTTTATAAAAATTGAATCACGATATAATGAAGTCATAATAATTGCAAAATGTAAAATCCATATTTTAACCTCAAACGACATTTTTGTAAACCGGAACTACTGAGTATTGACGATAATGATCTATGAACAGAGTAGTTCAACAGTTTCAATAAAAATATTTTAAACCGTATGTTTGCGTGACTGCGTACTTCTCGTGTTCCAGCGGGTTATCAATGATGATATCAGTATTTCATCACAGAATAGATTATAACATTTAGATCATAATATCAATATGCGATATGCTCATATCTTGTCTAATTCTGTGATATCATAGCCCGATTTATCAAATCTCTGCAATTTGTGATCTTTATACTCGTATATTTTTTCTATGCTCATGATTCGTAACTCTGTCCCTTGATAACTAGTAAACTAAATTTTAGGTATTATAGTATTGTGTAACGCCAGAATTGGGATACTGTTGGTGAAAAAATTAATTTGCCCACAACTTATAAAATATAATTGTAACTCTGAACATAATTAATATTAATTGATAATTATTATGAGCAAGTTTAAAGTAACGTCAGATTTCATTGTCAACACGTTGTGCACTGTGACTATTGGCGCCGGTGTTATCGAATATACTTCTAACATAATCTTAAATGATTTATTTGTCAAATACTTTAAAGAAGCAAACAAGTATGTTACTTTAAAATAAAGTTATCTTATGCTGGATTGCATAAAAAAAATTAGTTTATTGGTTTTAATAAAATATAATAAACTAATCATGGGTCACTAATTCATGTTTAAAGGATCATTAACTCACTATTAATTTATTAAATGTTGAGTTTTTTTTTTTAAATATTGTTCATGCAATTCGACATGGATATTTTTATTTATCAATTTTTGAGCATCTGTGTGTCATTAACTAAATGAGACTAGTTTGAAAAAATATGATGATTGCTTGTTGATTTTGTAATCAATATTCAATACATCATTTTGCCATAGCTTTGAATTGAAAAACAAAACCAAAATATGTACTATATAAATATATATAATTCATATCTTAGCATTTTAAATACAAAAAAGGTTTTCTTCTATCAACAAGCTGAACTCACAATTATTTATCTATGCATTCTTAAGTTTTTCATTTACATTGATGCTTAAACAAATTGCTCAATTTATTTATTTTTATCACATAACTAAATGAATGTTTAAATTATTTTTCAGAAATAATGAACCAGTTGCATTAAGTAAATCTCTTCGAAAACTACACGATGATGTGATTCATGATTTAAAGTTAACAGATTTTAAAAAAGCTTTTATAACACCATTTACAGCTAAAAGCATTAATTCAATAAATGTTGGTTGTTTGAATACCCGTATGGGTAGTTATATAGGAATTCCAATCATTTATGATCTTAACTCTGTAGATGATGTTTCAACTCTAAATGCTGCAGATTTAAATCTACAAGTATAATCCATTATTTGTATATGTACAATAAGAATTTGTGTGCTATTATTTTTTCTTTTCAGAAATATACAAAATATATAAATGACAAGTCTGAGTTTGGTCAACAATTTGTGAAGTCATTAATCCTCAGTGAACCTGCCAAAAAATATAGTATTGCTCGAGAATTGATGCTCACAGATAATCATCGAGTATTAATTAAATCTATTTTACCTTCTGTAGTATTAATGCCAATGTATGGTTTGGGAAATTACATATATAACATCTTACCTCCAAACCCAGTCAGAGTTAGGATGTTAGCTATTGTTTTATTAAGTAATGTAGGAGTATTAGTATGGTTTTTACTACGTACAGCTATTGAGAATATTTATCAAAAAAAAGCTGATGAGAAATTATGTGATATTGGTGAAGAATACATTAAAGGTGGAATAGAGTATTATGAAAAATTAATTCAAAGAAACCTAGCTTTAAGAAATATTTTACCTGATGGTGAAAACAAATTTTCTAAACAAGGAGATCAAATAGAATTTATTTCAGAATTATCTGAACTACCCCTTACATACAGAAAAAGATATATTGAAAATAGATTAAAAAATTGTATAAATGAAAACAAAGAAACATCAACATAATTTTATTAAATATTTCAATACTTTTTTTTTTATTAGTTAAAACTATTTAATATTTGCTTAGAAGAATATAGTTTGTAGACATTTGATTATGCTCTTTGTTTTTATACCATGTTTACAATTTTTTTTAAAACTGTTATAGGTATTTTAACTATAAATGGAAAGACTTATTTTTATTAATACACCGAATATTGTTATCGAAAATTTTACTTTGTTATTAATTAGTGACATGAGAAATAATATTAAAATAATTTGACTGCTTCTTGTATAGTTGTATCATTGTTTACATAACAAATATTTATCATTATTTAATATTCGGGGAAATATTACATTGATATTAAAAAAATAATGCTACACTCACATTTGTTGTCTCTACCTTGCACGTGTGTAATATACAAAGTACACATATAATAGTTCACATTTAATTTTAGATTCTGATACGAGAACAATAAATATATTGATTTTACAATGATGTCTTTTTTTTTTTTTGTCTGTATAAATGATAAGTAGTTGACATAATGTTTTAATTTTCATCAGGATCTTCTCTGGTAAGAAATCTAGTTGATACTTTTAAGTGGTCAAAATTAAAAATTTCCAATATTTTTCAAGTGTTTGGAAAAACAGAAATTTTTATGCAAAACCAATTTTGGTTTTTGATAAAACACAAAAATAAATAACCATAGATACTTGAATTGACATTTTGAGCTGTTTATAGACTTAAAAAGTTTTTGATTTTTGTTAGTTTTTTTTTATGACTGTTAACATGAGCAAATGGCCTGCCAGAAAACCAGGCATTTCCCAGTGGGCCCCCCTCCGTATTTGAACGATGGGGCTTTTTATTCTTTGATGCGTTGGCTCATTAATATTAAACAATTACAATAAAAAATTAGAAATATAAAATAATATAATAATCCAAACAATCTTAACTTATAATCATATTTGTATGATATTTTACAAAAATTATTTATCGACCTACATCTGCCATAATTAAAAAAAATTCTTAATAATTTTAAACGTGTTGGGAAAAACATAAAAATTTTAAAAAATGGAAATTTTTTCACAAAGCAAATTTTTAAAAAAATCAATTTTGATTTTTGGTGTAACAACTAACAAGAAATAATGACCATAGAAACATAAAATGTTCACTGAATGTTTATATAAGACTTCTATATATTTTAAAGTTTTCAATATATTTTGACTATTTTGAGCTATTTATAGGCATAATCAATTTTTTGGTTTTTTTTTTATTATTAATAAAAATGTTTTCAATATGTCAAAAAACTTTTTTTTTTTTTAATTTTTATAAAAAATACATAATATACTAAGAGCACAATAAGCGTATTTGAAGAGATTAAACAAGCAGGATTATACGGGGGTAAGAAGTCGCCCATTAGCAACACTTAGCATGAACACAGATTATGTTAATCTATAACTAGTGGTGAGGAAGAGTGAAGTGTGTAAATGAGATGAAGATCGTTAGGAGTTATAAGATAAGAAAGTCCCTGCACCATCTTTTAAGACGATGTCGAGGAATTTTGGGCAAGGTTACAGTATTTAGATTTCTGATTAGTGGATTTTTATGGTTGGTTAAGTGTGAAAAGAATCGCTTGTAATAAATTACCAATTCTTCAAAAAAACCTGAAAATGTTATGCAAGGTTCTCATAATCTGTTGTAATTGAAAATCAATAAAAAAAAATTGAGCATAAGTTTAATAGTTTTTTATAAGCATCCAAAGTTAAAATTAAGACAAAATACATAAAAATCACAAAAATTTGCAGTTATTTTTGATTTAGAAATTCATAAAAAATGTTCTGTTTAAATTTAAGATTTAAAAATTTTGCAAAAGTTTTTCTATCTTTCTGAAAAAAGGTTACCTGGAAGTCAAACAAATTTTTTATTAGCTTTTGAAACTAGACATTGGATGTTCAACAGTAAACTACAGAATTCTCAGCAAACAATTTTCTTATTTTGATGTAATTCAAAAAAAAATAACCGTAGACATTTGAAAGTTTTACCAAATGTTTAGATTATCATTTTCTATACACCAAAAAAAAATTAAAAATATATTTTGATATTTTTGAGCTATTTATAGGCATAAGATATTTTTGATTTTAGTTTTTTTTTTATAAATATTGATTAAAACATTTTTGTTGTATCAAAGAGCTTGACAATTTAATACAATATTTCTTACAAGTTGTTAAAACAGTGTTTAAAAATATAAAAAATACATAGACACACATTTTATCATACGTATAGATATTATATATATGTATATAATATTTTGACAACTTTTGAGCTCATTATAAGTCTAAGAAAATTTCAGTTTTTTAAAATTATTTTTCTATTAATATCAATAAAAAAAATTTACGATTGAAAATTTAAAACAAGGTTATTTATAAGTAATTTATAGTGTGATCAAAAAATTAAAATAATAATTATTTATAAACATTGTAGGTTCAAATTTGACATTAAAATATCAAACATTTACAAATTATTTTGTGGTTAAAAACATTTAAAATGTTCAATTTTATAGTTAAAGATTAAAAATTTAAAACAAGGTTTCTCATGAGTTGTTCTATATGCAGTTTTAAAAATATTTTATATACAGATATACTTTTTTTCATAAGCATTTAAAGTTCAAATTTGGAAAAAATTAGATATTTAAATAAAGAATAATCATGTTAATTATATCGATGTAATTTTAAAATATTTTTCATGGATGTTTGAATCTTTTAAAGTAAACTATATTTTATACACTCAATGACATTTTTAAATGAATGTTTTCTGCAAAAATTAATTCAACCTACAGTATTAATAGTAAAATCAATTATTTTAAATGCAATAATATATTAAAATACATTGTTATGTAGGATGACAGACCGTTTTTCATATACAATGATTTATATCGTTGAATTTAAATTTGTCATATTCATGAAAATGACTCACTCTATATCTATTGTACAGTAAAATAGTAGCCACTTGCCGATTTTTTTTTTAATTTGTTTTATTTGATATAATAATATACCTATGAGCAAAGCAAGCAACTTTTTTTTTAATGTAAGAGTGCACTTTTATAAAATTTTCGGGTAGGCTAAAAATGGTCTATCTGCTCATGACTAAATACAAAAAAATGTTTGCTAAGTCAAAAAACATGAAAATATAATATAAGGTTCCTCATAAGTTGTTTTAAGATAAATTAAAAAGTTAAGCATAAATTTACAATAATTTTTATATACATTTTAAATAAAAATCACGAAAATTTCAAATTATTTTATCTTAGAAATTCATTGAAAAGTATAATTATAAATTATATTACATAACTATACTCTGTAGCCCATATGTACTTTGATGTTATACCTAAGGTTTTTTATTTTTTGATAGTCTATTTGAATTATAAAAATTGTAATTTAAATTGTATACTTGTACTCATAAGTAATAGCTTAAGAGTTAAGTTTACATATATTGATGATGTATTCTATTTTTTTGAAATGGATTTTTATTTACTGTTGTGTTTACATTGTTTAGATGAATTATTGAACACATTATAATCTATAGGTTGATCAGAAATATTTTTAAGGAATTAATAAAGAAACGTTAGATTATCAGGACTTGCTTTAATGAAGATTCATTGTAATATAACATTAAATATAGATGAAATTGTCAATATTTTTTTTTAAAAATATATATAAAAAATTAATTTTACATATTTAAAATATAATAATAAATATTCATAAAATAATATGGCGTAATCTTTATTTATGTTAATGTTTATGTCATAATTATAACCACCTAGCTCCCTAAAAATATTTAGTTATGGCTATGTTAGTGCTATGTTTGACTAGTGGTAAATTGACCCATAGTAAAAATAATTTGTATATGCATACCGCTGATGTGGGTAGCTGAAGATTTATGTTATAGAAAGTGAGCCCCCTGTTAAACATTTAAACTCATGAAAACTTAAAAAAATTGTATAAAACCAATATTAAGAGAGGTTAAATTAGTATGTCTTTGTCTTATTAATACATTACATATCAAAATATACATTCATCTGTTCCAATTTTGTGTTGTACTGTTATTTGCTTAAATTTAAAAGAATTTACATATTTGTAAACTTAAGGTAAGAAAATGATCTGTGTTCTATTGTAGGTTTTATGATCTTTATGTTCATAAAGATCATAAGTGGTCAATTTTACTAGATTATTTATTCAATGTAAAATTTATTTTTGAAAAAAAATTTTACATAATTTTAAGTTGTTACAAAATAACGCTTTTGAAAAAAAATTTTTTTTTTTACAATTTTTAAGTTTTTTTTACTTTTTTAATGACAGCATAAATTTGTTATTTCATATCCCTAAACAGAATACCTATTGTTTGAAGTATTTTCATTTATAAAAATCAAATTTTGCATAATTAGTTAATTAGTTATAATTTGTAACTATGTAGTATTTGATGTTTATATGAGGAGAGTAGTGGACCAATAACCAAAGGTCATTTTAATATCAATTCTTCAACATATTTACCTCATAAAATATTTATTCAAAATTCAATTTTAACATATTTGAAAATATTCCAAAAAAATATTCTTTTTTGGAATAAGGAATTAATAATGTATGTCAAAATAAAAAAATACGATTATTTAGTAAAAACTTGAAAATTATAACAATAAAAAATTAATATTTTTGAAATAAAGTGTTCTTTCATAAAATAATATATATCTTATTATAGCCTTATTAATACTTATAAATGGTATTTTAATATATTAGTGTTTTTCAAATGTAAATGTTGATATTTGGAATAGGTAAAGCTGTATAGGAAGTTCTTAAAATTTTTTTTTTAGAACAGTAAAAGTTTCAAGTTAATATATAGCATATTATTTAATATCAGACCTTTATACCTATTTACTGGAATGCACTCACAAAATAACAATAATTTTAATGAAGTTAGCAAGTAACAGCCTAATTATTTTGTAAAATACAATATCTTTAACTATACAGTATTAAACGTAATTTTGTCGTTTATCAATATTTACTAAAATAAAATAATAATTAATTAGCATTAATTACATAAACATTTAAAATTACGGTCAAATATTAGAAAGTTTAAGCATTTTTTGTATCAATTTGTGTATTAAATTTAAAATATTCAAAAGTAAACATAAAATACTTTTATTATTTCAGAATATTTATCAATTATCTTATAAAAATTATCTTTTTTTCCAGAACGAAAATTCTATAATTTTAAATAAATCTATTTTCTGTGTATTGAAAAGACAAACCAATTTTTGATTAGAATATTTAAAAATAATAAACTTCACATTTTCAGTATTTTTTTATATCACATATTTTGTTAAAATATTTAAAATAAAAATAAGAAATACCACTTAAAAATCAAAAATTGGTTTGTAGAATACACAAATTTATGTAAAACTATTAAAATATTTTACAAAATATATTATATACTCAGTCTAGTAAGAGAAGAACGGAACTCTGCTACGTATTCAAATGAAGTATTGAAGTAAATGAGAGGTGCTCGTGGTTTAAAAGCGTAAAATAGACTAGTTTTGGTTGCTGCTTAGTTATACTCTCTCACTGGACAATTTTTTATAGTAAATAAATATATGCACATGTCATAATGTATGTGACTTATATCACTTAACTTTTTGATATTTTGGATATGTTGAATTTGATTATACTACAACATTATAAGTGTTTTTTTAAGCAATAGTAAATTGAATGTTCTTTTTAATAACATTTTAAAGTTAAAAATAATGAATATAAACTAAAACACAGTTTAATTTTTTTAAAAATTGGTATCAGAACTATAAATAATATTTCATATTTTTAATTACTAATTCATACAATAATTATTTGATATTTTTTGTAGATTAAAAATAAATAACAAAATTAATGATACAATCATAGGCAAAACTAGATATTTTTTAAAGTCATACCAAATTATATAAAAATTGTCCTCTGCACAGTTACGAAAAAATTCTGTCTTTCATTGTTTGTTTTTGTAGATTGTATAACAGTGAAATTCCAAGAATAATACCAAGCCTGTATACATTACTTAGTAGGTATTACTCACTCCTATAGACGGAAAATTGTGCAAACCTAATTTTTATTTTTGAATAACAATTTTACCTATCTGTATATTTTCTAAAGTTAACATCCTACTAAAACATAAGGCACCAAGCCTAATCCCAACCTAACCTAACTTAGCTGACCCACAGTTTTGCCTATGAATATAAGATTAAGATGACCTAACATAAAATAAATACTATGTTAATAATAACATATATTTACCTATTTTGGTAACAATACAAGATATAATACAAATTTAAAATGTAAATTGCTATAAAATAATTGCACTATGATAAAAATTGATTATGAAAAATTATCTACAGAATGATGCTAGTATAGTGAAGTAACAACAGTTGAGATGACAATATAACAATTATTCTTTGCTTCTGGACAGTTAATATCAAAGTCCTAAGGTTTTTAACTTAAAAAAATAAATATTTATTAATTTTTTTATTTTTCATAAATTATTAAATTTTAAAAGTTATATATTTACCAAAGAAACTTTTTGTTCTTCTTTTTGTAGTATTGTATTCAACTGATTAGAATCAAATTTCACTATAGCAGCTAATACTTTGGCCAATACCTGCAGAATTATATAAAAAAAATAAATAAAAAATGTGCATTATATGATTGCAAAAGTGTATAATTGTTACTAGAATGTCTTATTATTATAAATATTTAAGGCATATTCACATAAGATGTTAAGTTAAGAGTGCTAAAATAAATTGTTATAAATAAAAATGTATATTTTTAATAATCAAATATAAAAATTCTAAATCCAAACAATAACTTACATGCAATTTGTGAAATTAATAAGGTATTTGCAAAAACTAGGAGACTCGTGCTTCCTCCTACTCGTATGTATACTTATAGCCTTAACAATTTTCTATACAATATTTACAAATTTAAGACTACTTCATTTTAAATAGAAATATAAATAAAATGTTTTAAAGGATACACTTGCTAAAGCTTGAGTATTATAATAATACTAATAAAATTACTAAAAATATATCTATTAACTGTTGAGGGGATGCAATAATTGATAAACATAGGAATGTTTAGCATTATTTCACAGTGTATATTTTTTGGCAATTTTTTTATAAAATCAATTCCCCCATTAAATAAAAAAAACTAAAATCTAATAATGAAAATTATTAAGTAATTTAAATTAAAAATTAATATTTTAGATAAATATAGTTTTGATTTAAATTTTATCTTTTACCATAGGTTGTTTCCCCATCATATACTCGTATAAAATATTTCTTAAATATTCCATTTCACATCCATCTTTATTATTTTCATCATTGTCGTCATCGTCTTCTTCATTTCTATGTTTATTATGGACTTCATTTCTATAGAATAAAATAATATTATAGTATTAAGATATAGCACAAATAAAAGCATAATATATATTACCTATACATTTTTTTTAATTCAGAAAGTTCTTTATTGAGTTTAGTTATTTGACGTTGAAGAGCTTCTTCTCGTTGTGAAGTAGTCTCTACATCTTGAATAATTTTTTCTAAAGACTAACAAAATAAAATAATGTTTTAGACACTTAAATAAATGTAATTAATTATTAAATATTCAAAACTTAAAACAGAAAAATAAATAAAAATAAACTAAGGAAAAACCTCTTCATTTTTACTATCAGCAATCATTAACGTAAGTGCATTATGCTGTAAATAAATAAAACGAAACAAAAAATCAAAATAAATATAAAAAATTAAAACAAAAAAATTATTTATTATTTTATTAACTTTTTGTTCATTAGTCCATTCATTAGTTAAAGCTTCTATTTCTTCTCTGTGCTCTGTATCCATCATTCTTTTGTAGTTGTCCATTTTCTCTAACCATTTATTTTCAGTTTCTATTAATTTATCTGTCCATTTTTTCTTTTCATTCTAAGAAAATATACTTAATTTAAAAATACTAAATAAGTAGTTAATAACAAATAATAATTACAATTAGTATAGATAATTAAACTATCATCACTTACCATTTGGTAGTTAGAATATTCATCCTGCAAGTCTGTATATGTTTTTTTTTGCACTTCTAAACATTCTTGTAACTCCTGTAAAGTTTCCTTAACTTCTACTTTCACTAAACGTTGTTCACACTTCTTATAACCTAAATAATTATATATGACATTAATAAATAGGTACTATAAAAATGTACATACAGAAAAATATACTATATATTATAATATTTGTGGCTTTTTAATACAGTTAAATGTATCAAAAATATTATTTATAGGGACAAATTTAATGAGTAAATAACAACGGTTTTTTTATTTGTATTTGAAAAAAAAAATTTGACATGTTATGTCTAAGATATTGAAGATAAACAATGACAGTGTTTTACAAGTAAATTTAGTTCATACTTACTTTCAATTTCTTCTTGAAGTCTAAATAAATCAATTTTCTTATTTTCTAGTTCCTTATTATTTTGAAATATTAAAACCAGTACACCTTCATTATATTTTTCAATTTCAATTTTATAACAATCTAGACTTTGAACACAGTCAGATTTTAATATTAAATATGCATTTCGAATTTCTTCTAACTTTTGTTTTGTTTGATTCATAATATTATGGTACAACTTAATTTTAGATAAGTACTCAGCCTTCAAATGTTTTATATGTTTGACAAATATCAATGAACACTCCGTCAATTGTTCTTCTACAAATAACTTAAGACTTTCAAAATCAACTTTAATGTTTTTAAGCATATCATAGAAGGTCTGAAGCATTTTCTGTCGTTCTTTTTTTAAATAAGCATTTTCTTCTGCAAGGAGATTATAATCTTTAATTACAGACTCAATAGTGCGTTCTTCAGAAATTTTAATTAATTTATCTTGATTTAATTGACATAATATTTCTGTATTTAAATTGTTTAATTTCTCAATTTCTAATTGACTTTCATCCATTTTTGTTTTCATCATATCTTTTTCTTTTTGGAATAATTTAATAGTATTTTGTAATTCATCATTGGCTTTTTTGTAATTAAAAATGGTCATTTTTAATTCTTCTTCAGATTCCATAAGGTTTTTATTTTTTAAACTAATTTCATCAATATGAGTTTGATGACCTAAGTTTTTTTTTTCATTTTCTTTAAAGGTATATTGTAATAATTTTAATTCATCTTTTAAATGAGAAATTTCTTCTGATTTCATCTTTAATTCTTCTTCAGATTCTGTAAGGCTTGTATTTTTAAAATTAATTTCATCAATATGAGTTAGAAGATCTAAATTTTTTTTTTCATTCTCTTTAAATGTATATTGTAATAATTTTAATTTATCTTTTAAATGAGAAATTTCTTCTGATTTTAGTTTTAATTCTTCAATGCATCTATTTTGTTCATCAACACGGATTAATTCATTTTCTTTAACTAGTTTTTTAGTTTGAACAATTTGATTTTTTAAATCATGTACTTCATTTTTATTTTTTTCATAATCTTGTTTAAATTTTTCCATTTCCTTTAGTTTAACTGTCAAGTTTTTAATTTCTAGTGATTTTTCAGCAATTTCTTTTAAAAATGTATCGATTTTTTTTGATGATGAAATCTTATCGTTATTTAATTTCTGTTCTAAACTAGAGATAACAAATTTATAGTTTTTTTCGTTATTCTTTAAAATTTCCTCCATCGAATTATTTTTTTGCTCTTGTACTTCACAACGTTGTTCAAAAGTTTTTAACTGATTCCTTAGCTCTTTCACTTCATTTTCTTTAAACTCAAATGCTGAAGACATTTCACCTTCTAGCTCATTAAGTTGCTTAGTTATTTCTTCTTGAACATTCTGGTTTATATTTAACTAATCATAAAAATGATACATAAAAATGAATTAAAAATTAATTATAAAATTGTGTGATAAAAAAAAATATATGTAAAGAATAATTTTTCTATACCTGATATGAATTTGTAGACAAATGACTAGCTTTTTCTGAAAATTACAATTAATTCAATTTATAAAATGTTAAAATAATGATAAATTTACAATTTTGTTTTAAATACACAAGTTAATGAACACTAACCTTTTAATAATATTTGATTTTCCATTTGAAGTCCATTTATGGTTTTCTCTAATTTTTTTATTTGGTCTTCTTTGGTTTCAAGTTCTTTATGAATTGCCATTTTATTTTCTGCTAAACTTAGCAAAGTGATTTCTTCACTTTTTTTTAACAACTCAATTTGGTTTTCTAGTGATGCACATTCTGCTTTTGTTGAAGATAGTTCATCATTTAATCGTTCACACTTAGCCTAAATATATATCATATTTAATTTTGTAATTTTTATATATTATTAAAAAAAAAAGTGTACCAATAATTCAACAGATATAATAGAAGTTGATTCGCACTCATCAGAACTATTTTTCCTCAACAAATCGATCTAGAAAAAATTTTTTTAAATACAGTTAATACCAAATACTGAATTAAAACTTATTAATATTAATTTTGATAACCACTGCTTTTATCAGTTTATTTTTAAATATAGGTCAAATTTTGATTATAACATTACAACCTGTAAAATTAAATTAATCATTATATCTATACTCTAAGTGAAAATTGATTGTTGATACTTTTTTTAAGTCTTAAATATTAAATACTTTAATTTCTATAACAAACAATTAAAATAAAGTATAATTTTAATTAAAATTTGTATAAGGAATATTTTTTTTTCTGAAATTCACTTATGTCATATTATACAAACATTTTGCTAATTTGGAAATTTAAATACAAATTTCAAGCATATTTATTATCATAAATGAATGATAATAAATTTATTTATAGAATTTTTAACACGGATGTCTAATTTTAGAATTTGAATTATTGGAAATTTTTGCTTTTAGATGGAACAGAGTATATATTTTGATGATAATTTTTTTTGTGCATTTTCCTAAATAAATCAACAAACGTGACAATGCACTATTCAGTAATAACTAATAATATGTAATGATTTAAAATACAATTTAGAAACAACTCTCTTTTTTTTTGAAAATTTAATTTTGCATATTTTGATGTTTTTAATATGATTAATAATACATTTTTTAGTGTTACACTTCTAAGACTTGTTTATAAATGATACAATTATATCAGGAATATCTTTTAAGTAAATTTTTAATGAAATTACATTTGAACATGTCATCACAAAATATCTTGTACCAATATTTAGTCAAATAAACCTTCATGACCATATGTTAGAATTTATAAAACATTTTAAATTGTTATGTTTGTTGATATTCTTAACAAAAGATTATATTGTAATTTTTTACTTTCGTATTAAGAGTAGATATTATATGATCTCTTTCTTCTATATCATTTCTTAATGCATCTTCCATATGGGCCTTCGCAGCTTGTTCCAAGGTACACTGTTCTTTAAGCTCTGCAATCCTTTGAAGTAGTTTATCTTGTGCCTTTGTCATAGTGATCTGAAAATATAATAAAATTAAATTATGAAACCAAAATTACATATTTTAATTTACATTACTTTATCTTTGTCATGTATGGTTACTGTTTGTTTGAATTTTTCAGCTAACTCAGTATACTTAAATTTATGTTTATGATAGCGACCATGAAGTTTTTTATAAGCAGTATATAAATTTTCTTTTGTAATTTCATTTGCATACTCAGACACAACACTTACACTATCATCTATTTCACTTGCTGATTCAATATCGGTCTAAAATAACATTTTATTAATTTTAGATCTCTATAACAAGTAGTTTCATATACCAACATACATGAAATGAAAGATGATCATTCACTAGTGATGAGGAAGATTGGCTGAATTTACCAAGATCAACAGTAGTACTTTCACTGACGAAAACACGAGCTGGTGAATTCTTAGGTGTTTCTATAAATTAATACCAAAGAAATATAATTTCAAAATGTTTACTTCAATTTTTTAGAAATTACCTTCAATGTCATCATTGATACAAAATTGAGAATCTTCCATTTCCGAATTCAATGGAGATATTGTAGAAAAGCCACTCCAAGTTGGGCGATTCTAAATTATATACAAAAATACAAAAAATAAAACAAATTTTAATTTAAGACTATGGTCTTACTTGTGGTAAAGAATTTGGTGTTTTCGGTTCATCGTTTTTTCCAATGGATCCTTTTAGCCTTTTAAACATTTTTAATAAAAGATTTAAATATTTTATAAGACCTCACTTCATGTTTAATATGATAATGAATAATGATGATTGCTATGATCATAGACTGTCGCCGTAGAAATAAAATGAAATGTAGCAAATATGGCTTATCAGTTATTGTTATCTTATTCATGTTATCATATATTGTTATTTTGACATGTCACCACTCGGCCAACCTCTCCACATAACATGGCCTAAAGTTATTAAAATTAAATACTGTAAAGTCAAAGTGTATAAACATTATAACTATACACAAATAACATAATATTTAATAGTAACTATTATTCTGTGCTATAAATGCATTATACTAGTATAAGATCTATGTATAAATGATAATATGCGACACAATCAAAATAAAAGACACAATATTGACCCAACAAAAACTCCAAGTGGTTGCTTTTAAGCACGGCATCTTGTATATAAATTGCATAGGTGCTTTTTGGTAATATATATTTTTAGACTTTTAGTCGTTTAATGTTAAAATAACAAAGTATTTAAAAAATGCACTTTAATTAGAAACAATTAATGATTACCGTTTACCATATAATTAAATACGATAATTAAAAGTAAATTTATTTTTATAGAAAGGAGCTAACATATGCAAATTATATACAAAATAATGGATAGGAATCCACTACATTTTTCTTAGATCATGTATATTATGATCTAAGAAATTTTTAAGGAGCAATGTCAGCGGTTCATATCATGAGTGTCGCGTACTTATAGACATGTAATAACGATGATAAATTAAATTATTTAATAACATAAGCTGTTCTACATGTCTATGTGAAATATATGTATATGTGCGTACTTGACTACTCATGTGTTGTCATTTATTGCACAAAACATAGGCGTCACTGAAGGGTATCGAATAGTATTTTTACTACCAAAAAATTAATTATATTCGATAATTATTATTCGACTTTATGATTGTTAAAATGAATATTATATTCTAAGACCAGGGGATACAAAAAAATATATTCTGTGATAATGTGAAAATAGCTAAAAAAAATCCTCAAGATACTTAAAAAATATAAGTTTTGACTTATATTCATATTCATTAAAATAAAAAAATTGATGCTATTATAAATATCAAAATACACAAATCATATTACCGACAGATAACCTGTCCTTTATAATCGTGAATATTTAACTATATAATTAATAATTATATAATAATCTATATTTATGATAATTTTGATTACAACCACATTTATAGATAATACTATCTCTAATCGTGTTTACAACAGTTGGTAGTACCATCACAAACTATATTTTATATATTTAGTAATACTACTGTATATAGAGATTGTACTTTTTCAATATCTGGCCTTTTTCATTTCTTGGGTCTTCGAGTCCTTTATCAATTTTTGGACTACTTTCAGCCTTGAATTAAGATATACAGGTATTTCTTACTTAATGCTGCCAGCCACACTGAATTTTTATGTCAAATGTTACTGTTACTCTTCGTTACGGGCGTGCCGCAACGTTTCCCGGATAACTACGGTACTGATACGACCACACTTATGTTATCAATAGCACCGTGTCCGTTCCGTATTGACGCGAAACGTTTGTTTAATTCTGTAGAACGACCATTGACATATTCGGTGAATGGAGATTGTAGAATCGTTCACTAAACTGATCTAGTGATTTGTTCATTTCAACTCTTTCGTTTGTAAACGACACGTATCTAATGGACGATGAATTATTTGATTCACTGGAATCATTCGGTAGCGAGCCAGCCGAACTCAAACTTGGCTCGACGTTTTCCGGAAAAGGCCCTGGATTCCATACGTTGCGATGTAAGTAAATGCTTTCATAAATATTAAACTAATTACCTTCAACAATATTGAGTAATGGGTTTCTATTTCCTATCAACGTTATGTAGGATTAGTCGTTATTCTGTTTGATATAACATTTAAATAATCTCAGACTCTAATGCCCTTGAAATCATTTTAAAATTTCAAATCTTCAACTAAGGTAAACATTAGCTTCCAACAATTACTAGGTAGCCCTGGAAATTATTATACAAATTGAATGCATACACAATGCGTATGGATCAGATTATAGTGAATATTCATTGTTATATACACCACAAAGTTCATGATTTTGAAAATAACTATTTTATAATAATTCATGCATACCTAGATACATATTTAATGAACAATGATAAAAACAAGTTTCTTAAATTTGTATATTATGTCTGGAGATTTTTAAATTAAAATATATGAACCCATCTTGCAGTACAAAATGAATTATTTTCAGATGATTTTAAACCTGCGAGTGTAGATATAAACAAATCAGCTAGTGTTGATATAAGTTCGGCAAATCGTGAAGTCACAGTTTCATTACCTAACTTTGATGGTGCTGGTGCAGCACACACAGTGTATAAAGGGTCACACAAAGATTACACAAAAGAATGTGTTCTCATTATAGACCATACAACTGGAGAAATAACATTAGAAAAACTCACCACTAATGTACAACTCAAATCAACTAGGTAAATATTGGTTATAATTTTTTAAAGTTTAAATAATTATTGATATGTAATATATGTAAACATATTTCAGAAATGCGGTTGAGAAACCCCAAAAACCTATAGTACAGATTAATCCAGTTTTGTCAGAAAAAAATAGGACAGCTACTGTAGATAAACGATTGAAAGGCAAAATACAACAAAAAAAACAAGTTAAAAAATCTCCCAAAAAAGTTTCTCAATCACCCAAAGTGGCAAATTTGTCACCACCAAATAATGCTCAACATATGAATAAATCACCACAATTTTTTATGTAATTATGATAAGTAACTTAAATGATATATTTTATGTTATTAAGTTCTTATAATTGATAAAAAAAAAAAAGTGATTGTTTTATATAAAATTGAATTTCCTTTATTAAAGGTCGGAATCTCCAATGTCTTCCAGTCTTCCATTACTTAATGATGATGATTGCTCAATGACTGGGTTTGATTCCCAAGCACATCCCAGTTTTTCATTATCTGATATCAAAACAGATATTAAGACAGATGTTAAAACAGAAGTAAGTTTTCATCATATTTTTTCATCTATATCTTATCTAATTGAAGGTTATTAAGCACACATATGTGTTAAGTACAATTTTTGTAGAAAATATGTTATGAGTTACAATAAACATTACAGATTCAGTTTTTTCTTATGCTTAAATGAGATATATGAAGTACCGTTGTGACATCATAATATGCTATGGTTAGATTTTGTATTTACTTTAGTATTTATATTATACATATTGTATAATTGTATATTTAAATATGATTCCTGAAAAATTTGTAAATGTGTAGTTAACATATGTGTGCCCTTAACCATAAATATTTTATTTTATAAAACAGCTAATACAATTAGTTTTTTTTACACTTGAATAATAGTAAATTTTTAATTATAGTTTTGAATGTATTTTTCAAATATTATTTTGTTCAAAAATTCATAATATTAATGCCTATTAATAGTTAGTAAATATTTTCTCCATTTTTTTAAATCATAAAATTAATTATAATAAGATGATATCAGTGCACTATTTCTTTTCTTTCTGACCCATGTGCAGTATGGATAATTTGCTTTTACTTGAACTAATATTGTGTTATTGGTTTTAATATTAGAGTGAATTGATCTATACTCTGTCCAGCAAGAGAATGCACCGATTCTGCTCATCTGTCCGCATTACTTCACCATCAAAACAGGGCGCCGCGTGGAAATGCCGATTTTTATCGGCCTGCGGTGCTTTTTCTTACTGGACAGAGCATATAATCAAACTTAAAGTTAGAGATATTATATAAACCGTTTGAATTTTTATAATATTTAAATTTTTATGTAAGTTATGAGTATGTAAAATATTACAATTTAATAATGCTCATATATCACAGAAAATGAAATATTGTAAAATAAGCTAACATACAAACCCAAATAATGTTTTGACTTTAAGTTCGATAATAAGCCAATTCACTCTAATGTAAAATCTAATATCATAAAATTAGTTCTGCTGAACCCACAATTGAGAAGTGGCTCAAGGATCAAAGAGAAAGAGCAATGTGCTCTGATTTCCTTTTAATTTATGTTATTCAAGTAAAATCTTTTTGTTAGACATTTTTTTTAATTTTTTTTTTTTAAATTGAATATACTTGAAACCTCAATAAGTCGAAAACCTTGATAATTCAAAATAAATGCTGTTTTCGTGCAAAAACTATAGTAAATTATTGACCTTAGCAAGTCAAAAATCTCAATAAGTGGATAACATTTTATTTACTTTGAATTTCGGCTTATTGATGTTCCATTATACCACTGAACATAACTGATTTGTTAGTATATTTTGTTATCTCATATGACATACAAAAATGCTATCAATTTCAGTTGCATTTATTATGTTTTTATCACAAAGATTTACCATTTTTAAATAGTTGTGGTAAGTGAATCTAATCATACAATAGAAATTAAAGAATCTTGTGGATACCTTGATTGTATCTTGTATTTATTTTATTATACTATATTAATAGTAAGGGCTGGTAGCCCAATGATTGAATTAAAATAATATCATTTCCTTTTATATATGTATGTAGTTTTAAATAATTAATTAATAACAAATAAGAAAATTTACAAAATAGTACCTAGCTATTTGCAAATTTATGAAGAAGAGAAAGATGATTCTACATTGACTATTCGCATCATATTTGTAAGCGATAGTTTATGGTACATTTAAAAACATAAAAAGCATAATTATTACATGATGCAATAGAAGGGACTTTTAAAGCATTCAAATCAATGCCACTAAGGAGATTTGTAGTCTATTTTTATTTTGAGAGTAACTTGCTTGGACTCTTGTATCACCTAATAAGTACAATTTTAACAAAATAAGAACAAGAGTATAATCAATAATCATGTGGTAGGTGATCACTTTTTATTACATATCCATCAAAATACAAAAATGTAACATTTATGAGTTATAAAAGATTGTATTGGGATCCCACAGTATGTATATTCCAAAATAAAGTGTAATAATTATTCAGAGTTAATTAATTAATGCTGAGCACAAACACATATTAGGGAGGGTTCAACTGCTTAAGTATTTTATAATTCATTTTCATCACTAAACTAGTATTATTTTTTGGCTAAGTTGATGCTCTACCAAGTGCTAACTTAAAGTTATCTCTACCAAAAATGTGTAAGAAATACTAAAAAAGTCAAGAATTTATATTTATTTTTTCTTATATGTATCATTTACTATATGTTTTTAACAATTTAAATTATGCAACGTGTGGCTACTTAAAAATAGGATTTCTGTAATAAATGTAGTTAATTTTAATAATTGTGCACTTTAATTTTTATCCTCTTCTATACAACTCTTTATTATAAAGCAATACTTTTGGTTATCAAATGTCAAGGCTTTTAGTACAACTGCCACTTCTTGCACTGACCCAAAATGAGTTGTCTTTAACACAGTTTCCAATTTTGGGAATATATATATTCACAAGGTGTTAAATATGGAAGGTCTGTGAGATGCAAATATAGAAATCAGAGCTATGGCTAGGTTTATTGTTTTTTGATGCACTAAAACATCCCAGATGATTGAAATCTTCCACTTCCTTTCACCTCACACTAAACCTTTTATGCTACTAAAATGTGACAATGATGTCCTTATTTTATATTTTAGTCAAGCAATTTATAACATTCCATCAAAGATTTATTAATTTAACCAGGAATTTGTTTATTTTACATTAAAATTTTTATCTTTGATATAAGTCTGATATATTTTGTTAGTGTCAAATTCTATAAATCGTAAAATAATTGACCAAAACATATAAACCTTTTGTTGTCAATAATTTCCATACCACATGAAGCTTTGATTTCTTTTTGGTCAGTAATCTTGTTTTTTTTAGTATATATGTATTTTTTTTCAATAAGGATCTTGTGATTATTAAAATTGTAACGTGAAATTTATTTATGAAAAATAAAGATTTACAAAAAAATAACAGTTTTTCTAGATGACATAGTTTAAAATATATTTTTTTTTTTTATCTGTCTCACTGTGGTTTGACCTACAATAAATAAGAAAAATTACATAAAATTTATATTTTATGTATATATAATATATATTTTTCTTCTTAAAATATACCAAATAATAATTTAAGATTTTTTTTTACAACAAAATTTGAACAATCCTTGTTAATTTTACAATGTTATTTTTGTTTTTTAATTGAATTTGAAACTGTTTACTTTTTGGATAATTAAAATTGAATGCTAAATTACTTATAGATATACATAAAAAGTTTAAAATAATTAATAATTATTTTCTATAAATTAAACAAAATTTAAGTGTTAAAATATATTTTATGAAATTTATGTTTTGTATTTTATAATATTACATATTTTGTTACTATTTTTTTAATTTTACAGTCCTATGATGATTTGGTCCCTGCAGCTAGAAGTTTAGAACTTAGCGAATCATCTAGTGATTCTGGATCAAGTAGTTCATCAGATAGTGACAGTGATGATTCAACAACACCTCCTCCTCCTGTTTCTCAAAAAACTATAGAAAAAGACCCTTCACCCATTTTTAATTCTCTGAATACTAATGGTACCTACATGTATTTAAAGTTTATTTAAAATATCTTATTTACACATAATTTACATTTACTTTAGGTTTTAAAGGTCGTCTAGTAGATCCAGGACGTATTTTAGATGAAGATCTTCAACTTTCTGAGACGGATTCAGACTGACTGCCACTTAGCGGTGATTTAATAAAATACCAAATACCCCAAATTGAAGCCGTTCATTCGTGCATCAACAATAAAAAAAAAATTTATAATTATGTATTTTTAAACCTACTTAAATCTCTTTTGAATAAAAATAAAAATAATACAAAAATGTACTTTATTTTGAATAAGGCAAACAAATCAACAAGATAACTTGTATATAAATTACAAAAAAAGTTTCATTCGGCTAACAGAATAAGTTTACTAAAGAGTTTGCATACATTAAAGGTTTCACAGGTGGATGAGATACAGCAGTATATGTTGTAAACTTTGGCTTAAGGCATTGTCCCTCGAGTGTGATAAATGCTCCTTTGTTACCCATTGTGTCACAATAATTTGGAGCAGAAAACACAGTAATGCATTTGGAATCATGTGCTTCTTCATAGCCATTAGCTTTGACCTCGTGGCTACGGATAATATAATCTAAGTTGTTGAGTTCAACAAATGTTTTGGTAACATCTGGTCCAAATTGTACTCCAACACCACGTTTACTCGGAGAACGTCCTGGAGCATCTTGAGGATCTGACCATAACATGTCACACATCAGCCCTTCTTCTGGTGGTTGCCTATTTCGGTAAATATTTTCAATATCCTTTAATGTAACATTATCTTTGGAAAATAAACCGCCATGCATAACTAAAACACGTCTGTTGATGCAGTGGGCAAGTGGAAGCCAGTTGTATACCTCTGTAAAAAGGTTAGCCATTTCAACAGAATATTTAGACTTTACTTCGCCTTCAAATCCATACATTCTATTCATAGTAACACTTTCATGGTTACCCCGAGACATGAAAAATTTATCAGGAAAAAGAAGTTTGAATCCAAATAAAGTGAAAATACATTCAACTGAAAATGATCCTCGGTCGACAAAATCACCATTAAACAAATAAGGATTTATATCTGATGGTAAACCATTCAATTCAAATATGTTCAACAAATCGTAGTATTGACCATGAATATCACCACAAACAGTAAATTTCTCATCAGACTTAATATTTATATGAACAAGAGTTGGTTGTTTTTCTAAATACTTTTTAACATCCAACAGTATTTTATAAGCATGTTTTTTATGCAACTTACCCTGTTCTCGGTAAGTTTTAATGAGTTCTTTCATGAACTCTAGTGTGACTTTCCCATCATTTAAACACGGTCCGCTATAATCATTTTCAATTTTCATCGACTCAATGTCTATTTGTTCGGAAACACTTTTGGTGTCTTCTACGGATATGGCTTTTTCAAAGGCCAACCGTTTGACCAATTTATTGCATTCGGTGTACTTGCGATTAGCGTCTTTGTCGTTGGGCAATGCCTTCACTACCACTTCATAGTCTTTTAACGCTTCTTTGAACTTACCGAGCGACATATATGCTGTTGCACGTCGATAGTATCCCTTTAAGTATTTGGGATCGAGCTGTATGGCTTTGGTCGCGTCAGCCAAGGCGTAACCGTATGCTTCAGTTTTAGAATGAGCGAAACTACGGTTTGCGTAATACGCGGCAAAATTGTGAGGTTTCGTCGACGAACTTTCGCACATCGCAATTGCTTTGGAATAGAAATCAATGGCATCTACATAACGTTTAGCGGAAAAATGAACATTTGCTTCTTCTTTCATTCGCTCGGCATGGGTGATGTCCGCTTCGCGATAATCCAACTTGCACTCACCGTTCATTTCGGTAAATTTTATAAAACAAACAACAAAACTAAAAGGAACAAATTAATAATTCAAACACACAAATTCGGCTTCCAATAATAAATGAAAATTATTTTATACAATTATTATTTATTACTCTGGTACTTAACTGCAGAAAATTGTTAATTTTGAGGGAGAATAAAATTGTATTTTGTTTATTTATTAATAAAAAAATTACAGTGTGTTCGTGATAAACACGTGATATTTACTTATCAAAATATTAACTATTTAATGGATAATTTGTTAATATGCAAATTATTTTCATCTTGTTGAGAACTTGTATAATTTGTTTAAAGAAACAACATTAATCTTTATAACTGATGCATACATTTACATTTTTTTAGCAAAGTACTTTGGCAACAAATTTAAATAATATTTATATGTCTTGACTTAAAATTAGGTTGGCAATTATCTAAGCAACTCCACGATAAACGATAAACCTTACTAGGGTAACTCCGCGATGTTTGATAATATAAGTAAATCTTTAAACATGATTGTGAGTAACTCTATGCAGTAACCGGTGACTGGCAGTTTTCCGAAAAATGATAAGAATCCGAAAATCGAAAAAGTACTACCAACAATTGTAATTGAAATCTTGTAATATAAATTATCATTATTATATTCATATTGATAAAAGTTATATAATTCCTGCTTAAATTGTAGTTACGATTTCAGTATTTCGATGTATTGACTATTAAGTTTTTAACTATAAATGTTTGTCATACATATTGTTGTCATATATAACAAAAATGGATTTTAATAATTAATTACCTTTTTTATGGTAGCAGAAGAAATACTCAGTTATAGATTTAAAAAAATATAATAAGTATCAATTATATATAATATAATAATAATTATTTAGTTGAACAGTGTCACTACACAAATAAAAAAATAATTTTATAGTATAATTTTTGAAAATTTAATGTTAGCAACAAATTGAATGCTGCCGTTTTTCGGCCCGGATCCTTATCATTTTTCGGACAACTGCCCCCGACCCAGCAGTAACATGTCATGATAAGTAAAAAATAAAGTATTATAAATATTAAATGTATAATAAAGATAATAAATTATATGTAATCACTAATCTCTATTGTCTTTTTGTTTTCTTGAATTTTGGGATTTTAAAATTTGAAATTTCGTATTTGTATTTTTTTAAAACTTTATTTGATCATTTTTATTGTATTAGTTTAGATTTTTCTATAAATTATATAATTGATTGATAACGATAATTCTTTTAATTTATTTTGGCCTCACTTGTTTAACTATTAACAGAATTATCAATCATGAGTGAAACATTGAAAATATTAAAAGAACAATCTAAAAAAAGGAAAAAGTTATTGGCCAAAACGGTAAACTTAATAAAGTATTTAATTAAAATTGATATATGTGAGATTTATTTATTCTTTTAATTATTCTTCATAGTTAGGGCTTTCTGATGTTCAACAGTTACGACAAGCTTTGAATACTCATAGGGAGACCATTCCAATGAATTGTGGTCGTAAAGTAATAAATAAATTTAATACCCAACCAAAGAGTCCAGAACATACATACAATGATTCATCAACATTTCTCAAAGGTACACAATCATCTAATCCTCACAATGATTATTGCCAACACTTTGTTGATACCGGACAACGCCCACAAAATTTTATTAGAGACGTGGGCCTTACTGACAGATTTGAAGAATATCCTAAGTTAAGGGAGTTGATTCGTCTAAAGGTATTCAAAAATATATTTATTAAAATTTTTAAATTGTAAAAATTTAATATAATGTAAACCTATGACATTTTTTAATTATTTCAAAAATTAATAATTACAGGTTTTCAAATATCATGTATCTATGCCATATTATTTTCTATAATATAATTGTGAAATGAAACAAATTTATATATTTCCTTAAAATATTTGTTTTATATACTATGCATTTTTATTTTTAGGATGAACTTATACAACAAACTGCTACTCCTCCAATGTTTCTAAAATGTGACCTTAGCACATATAAATTAAAATCATTAAACATAAAATTTGATGTCATACTGGTCGAGCCTCCACTTGAAGAATATCAACGAACTTTAGGTGTAACCAATACAAAATTATGGAATTGGAAACAGGTTAGCCTTATAAAAATTACAATACATTAAAACATAACCCCACCTGAAACTAAAATTCATAATTTTAAACAAAGAATTTGACCATTGATAACATAGGCTTCAACTCAGTAGTAGGGAAGTATTTATTAAAAATCAAATAAACTCATAATTCAGTCTTTTCAATGTCAATTTAATCTTTACTCATTAACTACTATCCAGGAATTAGTTAGTTGAACAATGTTCCTGGGCTGCTTTTTTTCTCAATTCTACATGCCTTAAAATATGTTTAATTAATTAAATTATGTTGTAACACTTATTTTTTCTCTCAAATGCAATTTAAAATATTTTAATTTATATTATCTAATGTAAAGCTTCATCATTATGTTTTTCTAATTTGTATAGATAATGGACCTAGATTTAGGTGAATTAGCTGCTAATCGTAGTTTTATTTTTCTCTGGTGTGGTTCATCTGATGGTTTGGATAAAGGCCGCGATTGTTTACGCCGGTGGGGTTTTAGACGCTGTGAAGATATTTGCTGGATTCGAACAAATTCTAAAAATCCTGGACATTCAAAAGATCTAGAACCAAATGCTGTTTTTCAACGCACAAAGGTTAATTATTATTATATTATAGATGTAATTTTATTTTAATTAATTTCATAAATAATAGGAACATTGCTTAATGGGTATCAAAGGAACAGTTCGTCGATCTACAGATGGTGACTATATTCACGCTAATGTTGATATTGATTTAATTATTAGTGAAGAGAATGAACATGGTTCAATAGAAAAACCTGTTGAAATATTTCATATTATCGAACACTTTTGCCTAGGGAAAAGAAGGTATTTCATCCAATATGTTATCTACCATAATTTTATGGTAGTTTAGTATGATATCTGCCATAAATATTATATCTACTGTATACTTTTATAGTATAATATACTACATTAGATATTATCTATAGTAAAGATATTACTTTTTCATTTTACAATTAAGATTAAGCTTTTATCTGAATCCCAAAGGTTATATTTATACCTTTTTATAATTTATTATAGGCTTCTTAAAAAAAAAAAAATGTATGAGTTGTGTGAATTATATGAGGTTTTATTGTGATTCATTTATTTATTATTATTTATTAATTATTATGAGTTTGTCAACTATGAGTTATTTATATTAACACAATTCAAAATGAAGAGATGTGCGCACATTTTTTAAAAATATGTAGTTCTTACAAACTGACCTACCATATACCAATAATAAAAACCAAACACTTTGTGGTAGTGAGTTGAAAAAAGTTCTAAAAGATAGTCGAAAACATGATTCAGAAGGTATTATTTTGAAAACAATGAATAATCGATAAACAAAAAAAAAACGTTGCCAAACATTTCACTCCACACGCAATATCATACTAAACCATCAAACATATAGTAGATAGCATATTGGATGAGCACTCATTTATATATAATATGATTTTAATTTTCCTATTACTGTTATGTACTTTTTATTTTTGTTTTTTCCTTAGATTACATTTGTTTGGTCGTGACAGTACTATACGTCCTGGATGGCTAACTTTAGGACCTGAATTGACTAATTCTAATTTCAACACAGAAATGTATAATGGATATTTTAGTAATGGTCAATTAACAACCGGTTGTACTGATCGTATTGAGGTCCTTAGACCAAAGTCTCCTCCGCCTAAATGTAAAATACCTATAGGAATAAGAAAAGGCAATCCTTGTATAAATAGAGGTAGAGGAAGAATGTAATAGTTAATTTTGAATGGGAAATACTGTTATTTAGATAGATTTATTACTGTATATGTGTCATAATCATATCTGTAACTTAAATAATTTATGAATAAAATATTTTTAAGATGTTGGAGTATAAATTTAGTACCTTTTTTTCTCCTTGATCTTAATGGTATAATTACTTAAGGGGGTTGGAACCGCTGCGTTTTTAGTACAAAAACACGTCTTACAGGAAAAACTCTCACGCCCTGTAGAATAGTCGGATTTTGTTAATTTTTTTTTAATTTTAAATAAGAGAACATTTTGTAGGTCGGATCAAAGCTCGATTTTTGATATCATTATTATGTAAACTATAATTTGCATTTAAATAATTCAAAATAT
>JACXSJ010002198.1:0-53248 GCA_014851325.1 Pentalonia nigronervosa | reverse complement strand
CAGGTGAATATCCAATGTCTAATTTTAAATGTTCATAAAAAATTAGTTTGACTTTCTAATAAACTTTTTCGTTTTTAAAAAAGTAGAAAAACTTATAGAGAATCTTGTGTTGAATTTTTAAATCATAGATTTAAATAAAATTTTTTTATGAATTTCCTAATCAAAAAAAAACTCCAAAGTTTCGTGATTTTTACGTATTTTTTCAAAATTTCTAAAAAAATAAAAAACATAAACATTTGGTGAAAATGTTATGTATTTATGATCATTATTTCTTTTGTTACATCAAAAATAATAATATTTTTTATCAAAAATTTAATTTGCGAAAAAATTCCTGTTTTTCCTTAATTTTTTATTGTTTTTTCCGGCGCATTTAAAAACTATTGAAAATTTTGTACTTTTAACCCTCCAAAGTATCAACTAGATTCAATTTTCTATCAGAAAAGTTGGTGATGAAGAAAATTGGAGCACTTTTACTGCTTTAAGACTTGATAACAGACACGAAATAAAAATTTAAAAAAAAAACACACTGCATTATGAAATCAATACATTCTTCGCTCCGCTTAGAATCTAAAAAAAGAGTACAATTACATGTACTAAACGTCTAAACACTATTGTTAAGAACATTAGAAAAATGCAATAAAGTACTGCCCTACAATAAAAAGTGTATCTGGTCACCATACTTATACCTCTCCATTCTGCTAATTATTTAAGGAACGAGGCTTTTCATTTGCATCATGGATCTTGCAATGAAGATTCATCATTTCATTTAGTTTAAATCTGTTACTATTTAGTATTTTAACATGTTAATTTAAATGTCAAACAATTTTTGCCTAATTTAACTTTATTAGGCGTAATACTATATTTCATTAATAAATAATTATTTATTGCATATGAAAAATTAATTTAAACTGAGACGGTGTGTCAGCCTAGACTTCTATAAGGATACTTAAAAAAAAAATTTATGTTGCTATTTACGATAAAATCATAATATCATCCAGTCCAGATCCTACTATAGCCTCTAAGAACCCACAAAACTATCTGTCATTAATGGAAGACTAGTATAAAATGTGGTGTTTTAAAATAAATCAATTCAAATCAGTATATACTACATTTACACTTAATCTAACACTATGTCCAGAAGTAACGCTTTTTGATACTCAAATCCCCCCATCCCAAATGTTAAATATCTCGGGCTAACTCTCGACTACCGTCTTACCTGGGTTCATCACATCAAAGCCAAAAGATTACAATTAAACTCCCGCTTACGAATGCTCAAAACCTTAATCGTCAACAACTAACACTCAAAACTAAATATTAAATTACTTCTCCACAAATCTCTCTAAAAGCCAATTTAGACATACGGCCTACATCTATGGGGTAATGCAAAAATGTCTAATCTAGAAAAAATTCAGAGGTTCCAAAATATAACACTAAAAAAAATTATTAATTCTCTACCATACGTATTAAATCACACCCTGCATAAAGGCCTACACATGAAAACAATCCAAGAGGCAAAAAATTATTATAAACCGTTCCACCTGCGCTTTAACACTCATCCAAATGCACTTATAAAAAATCTAGCTGCATTACCATCCCTGGTAACCCTCCTCGTCGTCTTAAGCGAAAATGGTGCAGAGATCTACTAAATCCTTAATCCAAAAATATATATATATATATATATATATATATGTGTGTAAAATAAAATAATAAAGACGAAAGTGGGTGGCTTCTTTATTCAAAAATTTTCAACTTCCTTTTTGTAATTAACTCATACTCTTATTGTGCCGTTTGTGTACAGATTGTGTATATTATTAATAAAATAAAAAAAAAATTGCTCTTTGTAATTTATTTTTCTAATACACTAATATGATAGGTTAAACTAATGTAGTTTGTTGGGTATGCCAAAAACTAATCACACTATTATACAATAATTTTTATTACAATTATTTATTATTATATACTATTATACTAGCTGTCACTATAATACTAGCTATTATATTAACTTATAAATCAGTGCAGGCGTACCTATCGTAGAACGGTGTGAGCAGATTCGTATATAATTAAAAAATAGTTGAAATTAAGTCAAATCATTTGACTATTATGTGAATATAATATTGATGGCTACACGACAAAAGGGAATAAACGACAGTTAGGGGCTAAGTGACATAAAATAATATATAGCTAGATAGTGTAAGACAAGTTCTATCTATTGGTGAAAGTATTACTATTTTGTGATCATTGTACAATTAAAAATCGAATTTTAAAATATAGATTATATACGACACTTTTTATTTAGATGATTATAAATATTAGGTCTAATGACAATTTTAGGGGATAAACGTCATCAGTATGAAATATTTTAAGGAACGTGTAACATATTTTTCAAACTAATATAAAAATGGGGAATAATCGACAAGATTGTATTATCAGTTGATTACACAATTATTAATCTTTAGATTTATATTTGTGATTACTATTAGTTAATAATTGTTAATTAAAATATTTTATCATGACGATTTTCATATTAATTATTTAATATATTACTTTGATATGTACATCTGAATTATTTGTAGTCTTGTAGGTATTGTAATAAAATTAAAAATTGTAAAAAATTTTTAGAATTATGTTGTAGAGCACTAGGTAACTATACTTCTTGTTAGGTATTTATACTTTAATTAATGTTGACAACTTTGGTCATAATACTTATAGGCTTTAACGACTGGTTGATCGCACATCCTATTTGAAATTAAAATAAACGAAAATAAAATGTGACGTAAAATAACATAGTGTGTACTGGCCATCTAAAATGTACACGTAATATATCGTTTTACAATAATATTTGTATACCTGCTTGAAAATTTTATTTTAATATATCTAATAAGAAACATTTTATAAAAAAATTCACACATCTAATAATAATTGTTAATTAATTATAATGAAAAATGTAATATGGAATAAGTGAAAATAAACAAATGGTCAATAAAAAACTGGGCATAAGCGCCAATTTTTAATAAATTTTACTAAAACTGTTCTCATTACTTATTTTATTATTTTAATCTATGGAAATTTACATGGCCGGAATATGACATCTTGTTTTAAAAAAAACCTTCTTTTATCAAAAACTTCAAAAGTTTGTAAAAAAAAGTGATAACCATTTTAAAGTAAAAAATAATAAAAAATATGTTTTTGCCTTTCCTGAAAACCTTAAAAAATGTCGCTTAGCCCCTTTTGCTGTGTAGCCATCGATATGCAATATCGTCAAAATTTGATCTTAAATCAATCATATACAAATTTATGTGGCGTTACACTAAACTTTCATGTTTTTTTTTAATTCCACTAAAAAAACTTTTGAGGAACCTTGCATTAAATTTTCAAACTTCCTTATTCACAATAAAAACATTTTATCATACCTAAATTGAAAAAAGACAAAAATTTTAAATGTCTATAAATAGCACCAAAAGTGTCAACATATTTTTAAAATCATATTATGTCTAAAAAATGCTAATATAAATATTTAATAAAAAGTGAAGTCTCTACAGTTATTTATTTTTAAACTACAATAAAAAAATTGATGACAGATAAAAATGTTACATTATTGTACAGATTGTAGAATTTAAAATCACTATAATTTAAAAATTTCAAAACTAAATTCCCATAAAAATAACAATAGCCGGTCACTAATAATAAATTATTTATTTTAGTTAAACAATTATGAAATATTTTTATAATTAGTAAAATTGACTATATTATACTATTTTAATTGAATGATATAATATTTTAATATAGGTAATAGTTAGATAGGTTACATTTAGTTTCCTATACTGAACTGTAAATAATATTCCTTCTATTTTGTTTATTAAAATGTATTAATTTTAAATTTTGAGTTATGGAAATAATATAGTTTGAGAATGATGAAAAACAATTATTTTTAGCATAGATAAAAAGGCTTAATGCCAGGCCTACATTTAAAACAGATATATTACTTTAAAAATGTCAGTTTTCTTTAGAAATTCCTTTAGAAAATTGTGTAAAACGTATAACGGTGCAAAATGAATGCAAAACAAGTACAATGCAAATACAAACTAATTTTAAATATTTTTGTATAACATGATCCCAATCCCAGCAATCAGAATCGTTAATTTAATTGTTTATCATTGCTTTCGGCCGCATACTAGTTACGTCTCAAAGATAACTAGAAAAAAGGTCTAACTCGAATTGCGGACCGAGTTTTTATGCGTTATATCCGAGTTGCAGTCCGATTATTACTTATCATTTTAATGTGTTATGTGCTTATCATAGGCACCTATAATATATTATATTAACGTTGCTCGTTTAATAATAACAAGTCAACAACTACTATATTACTATGTGAACTATATATAGTTGTGAGATTTTTCATTCAAAATTCAACGACATATTCTGCAGACTACAATACATAAATAAATATATTTTTGTCATCAAATATCGATGTTTTGAAATATATACAATGTGATGCCTATACCTATATAAAACTAAAAAATACTCATTTAAATAATAGCAGAACATAGTATGTAGTAGACAAAGAAACATCAATTATAGAAATATTATGACACACTTAGAAGAAAACCAAATTAACAAGTTTAAATTTATAAAAAAAATTCAAATAAGTTTTTATCAGTGCCATAATATATCACAATATGACATAATCAGAAAATACACTTAATTAAAAAAAATATATCAACACTTTAAAAAAATATATGACAACGATTTAAAAAATAAAATAGCTGTCAAGTAGGTAACCGCTCTACTGTACTTCAGTGTACCTCGTTATTGAGTCGGCACTGTAATGGACAATAACCGAGGTTATTAAACAATTTTTTTTTTTAAATAATATTGAAATTTTAACAAATATTTGTATTTATTTCTCCGATTATTTCAACAAATAATAAGCATTTTCAATATTGACTTTCAAAAGTACCAAGTTGGTACTACCAACAAGATTCAATTTGCTAAAGAAATCTTCCTTAAAGTTGATGATCAGAGCATTTTTCTTTTAGAAAATGTGTCTTTATACACAAAAATATGAAATATACATTATTGTTAAATCAATATATTATTGGTTCCGCTCAGAATCTAAAATATGACAAATAATTTAAAATTTTTTTAATAAAACTAAAACAACGTTTTTAACCTACCTGTAGTAATGATATTATGATGAGAAGGAAAATTATGCTTATAATAATGTGGAATTATATACCTACCTATTCCATAATCTTTAGTTCTATATAAAAATGGATGTTTGTCTGTTTGTTAGTTAGATACTCAAAAACTTCTAGACCGTTCAATAAAAATTATACCAATAGATTCCTTAAGACTTAGCATTTGTTTATAATGTATTTTTCAACTCAATAGATAGCTGGAGGGTAGTTCACATATAAATTTAGTTTTTAGCTCACCAAAAAGAAAATTTTTTTGTTTATTTTTAGGGTTGTGTTTGGTTACATATTATATTACTATCATAATTAGCAGTAATATTGCATATACATTTTTTTAAAAATATATTTATAAAATAAACAAATCTTTAGCACGGGCAATGTCGGAACAGTTGGTATAACCATATAATTAAATATATTATAAATACATAATTTTATATTTTTACTTAGAAATACCCATAAAAACCTTAGGCCACAATTTGTATATGTACGCTAAGAAAAATTTGGACTGCAATTATTAATATATTGCATGTACTTACCCTAAACAATTTAGGGCCTCTATTGAGAAGAAATTTTAACTACAAGACGCAACTTGTAGCCCCTTGCTTTCAAATATAAAAGTCGAGTATAAAAATCACATAGCTTAAACTTTATGGTTTGTACCTTTATAATAAAAAGTCTGACAAAATCCCTACCTTGAAATTATATATAATCATCAATAAAAATAAAAATAATAATTTTATAATGTTATTGACGTTGAACTTTTACTATGTAAAATAAGTAGACACTTACAATATTTACAAAATGTATTGTGAGTATCAGCATATATGTATACAGACAACAGACTTAATAATACACAAATATACAATACAAATAACTGAATTCAACGGTAGTATTATACATATTATAATGTACCCAAGACCCGAGGTATATTATATGGTTGCAATTATAGTACAAAACTTAATATATAAATTAAGACAATTTATTTTAAATTTTAATATCTAATAGTCTAAATGTTTTATGTTTATTGTACTTACTGTAAACCCTATACCAACTGTAGCAGAAAAATTACCAGTCTGAAATTTTCCAGTGTCAAATTTGACCAATAGTGATGTTTTTCCCACTCCACTGTCACCTAATAAAATAGTCTGAAATATAAAAATTAATTAGCAAAGTTATGTTAAATATAAAATAAGTACATATTATCTATATTTTATGTTTGTCGATGTTATTTAAAAAAAAGTAATTGCAACATATTTTTCAATCTAAATACCAATATATTTTATTATTTTAGTTATAATGTAACACCGATTACCGATTTTAGGTATACATATTATTAAAAAGTTATTACTTTACGAAAAGTTATAAATAAATAATAATTGTTATTGGTAATTTATTTAATTTTAATATTAAAAAACTATTAAGAAATCTGCAGCCTAATTAATAATTATTTTTTCACCTTGTGTACAATTTTTAAGGATGGATCCGAAGGCTTTCTTGTAGTACTCGGGGGTTTATAATCCCTGTACCCAGTCGTTGATGGCCTTTGATCGTAATTCGGGTCTGTGGTAGATAGATTTTTGGTGTTTTGGTTAACTTCAGCCTCTTCGATGCTTTCAAATACATCGTCACTTATGTTGTCATGTAACGACATCGCTAACACCGGTGTTTTTATCTGAAAATTAATGTTATTTTAGTAAATTATAGTTAAACTAATAGAGACAAAGCTGACATAAATATATAATGATATATACATATACTAATTTCTTATGTATATTTAAATAATTAGATAAAATTCACAATCAAGTAGTATATTTATAACCTTTAAAAATAAACATAATTGTGAACTATGGTCGAGTTAAATAATTTTAACTAAATTATTGCTAAAATGTACATATTGTAATAGTGTAATAATGTAATGTGATGCGTTTATAAACAACATAAACAATCAAGGTATCATATAAAATTATGAACTGCAATTAAATAGTAGTAGTGCACTAGCACATAAGACATACCTACATAACTATATATTATGAATTACTATGATACATCTGGTGTCTAAAAGTATAAACGTTTGTGTTAGGTACCTATTTCAAATAAACTTTATATTATACTAAACATGAAATATGAAATTGTTATATTTATCTCGACAATGCCATTTGTTATTTTATTGTACATATTTTATTTTTGTAAAAATATGAACTTTTAATTACTTATAAAATATTGCATGTTGTACTCAGGGTGCATGCTTATATAAGTTATAACTATTAAAGTACCATGAATTTTATAATTAGGTGATAATTAAAAGAATAATATTACAACATAATGTAAAAAATAAAAACGAATTAAATATGTTTGATTTAATTGTTTTAAGTGTTGTAGAAAATGCATACTATACCTAGTATATATACACAGCTAATTGCCAAAAGTAAATAAAAATAATTACGAGCCAATTAGTGATATTATTTATATACAATTTTATGTTAGGTGCATTTATATATTTACATAACATCTGGCGTTGAATAATTGTATTTAAACTTCAGTTTATATAGATTAAATATATCGTATTATTATCATAACTTACCTTCTTCATCATTAAATGTGTTTGCGTTGTAGACAATTATCAAGCTTTTAAAGTCAAATTGCAATAATTGTTGTGTTTTGGTCGTCGTAAAGGAGAGTAAAAACATAATTGACGAAACATATTTTTCAGGTTGTAGCCGATGTTGTCTACAAAAACACTTGTTGTGTTATAAAGGATATTGAGGAGAAAATATAAAACTGGGGCGAAACAATCAATTTTGGGAGTTTCCCAAACACGGTAGCGCATGCTCTGTTACCTTTTGACCCTTTTATATAAGCAACCATTGATACACTTATCATATCAACGCTAAATACATAAAGATGTAACATCTAAATATCTAATAGTTGTTATATGATTTAATCGGTAAAAGTTTTACAACTTGAATAATGTTTAATTAAATTAACGACCATAATAAATATAATTAAAATTATTAAAGCATAACCTAACTTAAATATGAACCTGCTCATCATTATGTCGTTACAAAGTTAAAGTACATAATATTTTAATTTAAATTCGTTATGAATTAATATGTTTATACTAAATACCTACTATTTTTTTTTTAACGTTACTATTATTTTATTAGTTTATATCATTATTATGTGAAACATATATTATTGTGCTCACCGGAATTTTCCCAGAGGGATAATCAGGGTAGTTCTGATAATTGAAAGATGAAGATTAATACATTTTTGACTAGGAATACTCAACTAGAATACGTTTTTTATTTTTACATATAGGTGTAAAATGTGTAAGGTGGTCTCCTTAAAACTTCTATGCTTGGTCAATCAATTCTTTATAAAAAAAAAACTGGCGCAGCATTTTTTACATAATATATTGCTGTCCCCGCGAGTGCAGTGACTTTCTGGAATATTATGTTTGTATGGAAATATGGAATAAAGATATAGTAGCGAGATCGTTATAGGTAGTAGATGAGTTGGGGCTTGGGTATGAAGTGTAAAAAACAGTATTTGTAAAAATACCAATTAGGTAGCCGGTAGGACAGGTTCTTAGTATACATTGAATAGTTATGTAGTTACTAGCTAGTTGGTTGGGGTGCTGTATACTATTGTTATCGCCCCCTACACACCACGTCTTTAGTCTCAAGAAGACCATTTTGTTAATGTTCTTGTAGTATGTTATTATTTTACGGATGTCCTGCTGACCGACACCGCCGCCGCATTGGTTGACGGTGAAATTTCATTGTGTGTCTGTCCGGCCGTCGCGACAACAGTTGATTAGACACCGGGAGGCAACGGGCAGATGTTCCGGCACGTGAACAGCTTGCGTTTTGTCTGCCGCGCTGGTACGGCTGCCTTCGGCCCCGACGATGTTCACACCGGCCGCGGCGTCAAAGGTACGATAATAATATTAAGCGACGGGTGGCTGGTCCCAATAATTCAATATCACAATAATAATATTATATGTAAACATCAATATATTATATTGCGATCTATGACGTTTATCGTCTTGAATGACAGATACTATACACATTATGAGACTCTTACCAATTTTATATTATTTTTATAATATATTAATATTATTATATGTAAAACGGCGAAACACGATTGTTGTATCATGCAAACAGTCGTTAAAATTAAATCCGGTTTTGTTCAATAGCTCAATACGCCAAAAACGGTTGGTAGATGATGGAATGAGTAAGAGGGGAGCCCCCGAATACAATGGCAAAACGTCTTATTATTGTCGTTCACTCGTCGTACCCATAATTTTATATAATATAATATTATATTAATATAGATTTAGGTAGGTACACAGGCCTACACAGTTGCTGTGCTTAGAACGTGCCCTTCGAGACGGATTGCTAACGACGACGGTGGTGGTAGTACCTAAATTATTAAACTACAAGAAGAACGATGATAACTCATACACGCGCGCCCTCCAAGCGTTTCATCTGTCCTTTGCAGCCCCTACCGAATGACGACCCTTCACCGCCAGCGCTGGCCTTAACTAACCGGAGGGAAGGTTTGTAATATTATTATCATGCCTGCGTACGTGCATTGTATTATTATTATATTGTATGAGCTCCGAAAAACTAAGACACGTATTCTGCAGCTGCCCTCGTTTCAGACTTGTAAACCACGAGGTTTGCTGCAGCGACGACGATGCGTGCACGTGTACGTGCAGCTAGCAAGCAGCAGTCTCGACGGTGCAACAACCAAAATACTGTGCCTACTGAACTAATATATCATTATATACAAATTATGACGCATAAGTATATAGGTATAAGGTTAAGTAATGGCATAGCCAGGATCTCTATTAAAGGAAGGCCAATAAAAAAAACCTTATTAAAATTAAATTTATATAACTTTTATACTTATTATATGATCAGATATTCAAATATATAATAGTATTAATAAATATGAGTACATATCCTACTGAAATAAATAACATTTTCAACAACTTTTTATTTATTACAAACGACTCAAGTACATATGATATATATCAAAATATTTTTGAGGTACTTTATAATATTGTATTATTATTGTGTCCAAGTCCAATCTAAACCTTTCGTTTTTTTTATTAAAGCGGTTTATATTTCTTTTTCCATATTATGATTTTCGGCCAAAAATAATACTGCTGATGAGGCATGGCCCCTTTTGTCCCGCCTTCCATGACTAGTTACGACGTTTCAACAGAATCGATATGGCCACAGCTAGGATATTTTAATTATTACATGGTCGCTGGAGTCCTAGAAGATTTAAAAAGTCATAGGCCCGAAGTCCCCACACCACCTTAATGGGCATAATTTAATTCAGTAATGTCATTTGAGGGGTCAATGTGGGTATCTTCCCCTGTCTGATTGTAAAATCAATCCAATTGTTGGACCGGTTGTTAATGAAATAACATGATTATAATTTATAATAATTTTGAAGAAATATAATATTGTGTAAGCAATAGAATACTTTTGACACGATACTAATTAATATTTATAATTTTTTACATCAAATATATGTATAGACGCGGATACTATATAATCAAAAAATTCTAAAAACAAAATGATCACTCAAATATATCCATCATTTCAAAAAACCTTCCATAACAGAAGGTACTTATTTAAAATTTTTCAATAAGGTTTACAGTCGTATTTTATGTTGTAATTTACAAGATTCGATACCTCTACAAAAATATAAGATTACGTCACTGAGGTAGTGACCATAATTATTTAATTTATCTGCGTGTTTTTTACTACCTATTAAATGAGGCTACTTTTGCCTTTTGCACGTATAAAGTTATATAAAATGGGAATTGTCTAGAGATAAAATTAAAAATGGAAGTTAGCTTGGGAACGATGTGTTCTGTTTTTTTTTTTTTTTTTTTTTTGGTTCAATTATATGAGCTGGTCAACATTTTTGCCCTTTTCTATTAAAAATTGAAATGACGCCACTGACTGAATTGTTGTAGTCACAGGGAGTTCCGTGAAATCAAAATTAATAATTAGCCTAGGTCCTCTACCTCTTTTTGTCATTAAAAATAGTTCTCAAAAATAAAATTTGAACAATAAAACTATTTTTTATTTTACGGTAAGCACATTTGATATTTTGAATAATTTTACACATTAATCTTATTCCATAATTTTGTGTTTATGGACTTATAGTACCTATATTGGTTAAATTTTAGCTCTAGATCACCGAATCTATTTTGTGATATTGTCGACCTTATGTACATTTTATTTCTTCTCATTCAATTTACAAAAAAAAAGAACTAATGATATTTTATATTGTCATAAATCTTATTGCATTTCTACAAAAATTGGAATATTAGCAATATTATAAATTTATAGCCATTTACATCCAAAATATTAATAAATATATACATTATATTTACCTATATGATTTAGGTATAAAGTTTTTATTATTAAAATATATACACATTGAACCCATCATGACGTGATAAAGTATTTTAGCAAGGACTTGGTTTTCAAGAGGGGTTAATCCCCCCTTAGTTATGCTGATGGCGAGTCGCAGTAACGCTAGTGACAATAATATAATAATATTAGGTAAGTATATTCTATGTTATATTATAAGTTATAACTTTATATATAACATTATAAAAGTGTATTGCCGGCGCCGTGACGAGCGTGTTGCGAAAACCAGTTTGTGTCGGAATCGCGCGAATATCCGTCGCGATCTCCTTGGCACCGTCCGTCCACCCGCCGCCTAACCAGCTAGCCGATGGTTACGCGGCGACATAGAAAAGAGATTAGATACAGTACCGCCCAAAACAGTCGACGACGACGTCCACTCAGTCGTGATCCATCCGATCGTCAGCGTGCCGCTTTAGTAGCGAAATCGGAAAACGAACGTTTCACCGATGGGGCATCGATATGAAATAATATATTATTATTTATTATAATATCGCGTGAACCGTCTCCCGCGCAGCGTATAAGCCAATCGTAGGGCATATAATACTACAACTCTGCTGCTGCTATCGTTGCTGCGCTTGTTAAAAAAACTTATTTTTTATTTCTTTTCCGGTTTCGAAACGTGGTGGTCGCGGCACACACCGGATACGGTTGGTCACACCGCATTTTACTTTGTGATTCGCGTGCGTGTGCGTGTGACGTAAATATTTGTTGTGTTTACATGTTATTAGTTATTACTTATTATTTTTCGTGTCGAAACCGAATAATTATTAATTGCTATGGACCGTCCGCCTTGTACGGTATTTCGCCGTCCGTTAATATCGTTTAATTGTTATTTATTTAATTTTTAGGTACACATATGTAAAATTTTTTTTTATTTTGAAATTTCGTAATTTTTTTTTTATGATTATTACTGAACTTAACTTTGCCGCCGTCGTTGATCGTTGCCGACCGTCACCAGGAGGACGTCCGTCAACGTCGCCGTCATTGCCGCCGCCGACGTCGCCGTTTACCGTTTGTCGCGTCTGCCGTCGTCGCGCGTGTCCGTCGACTCGCGTAATTTTCGCCGTTTCCCGGTTACGTTGTGTGCTCGATAATCTTTTCCAATGGGCGACCGGGTGTACGCGGCTGAAAAGCTTATGAAGAAGCGTGTCAGAAAGGTGAGTTTTACCTCGTCATCCACCTACGCGGGAGACATGTCTCTCCCTCGCGACCTACCTAGCATCAACTTTTGATAACGACTTGCGCGCCCTTTTTTTTCCACGTTTATTTCTTTTCGAACTTATAATGCCGGGACCGGCCGATCGCTCCAGCCACGATTACCCAATTACCCGTGTCCAATGAAGTTTTGTTAATCTATTTGTTTGACATTGAGTCGTGTCAGTACCATTGTTAACCTGTTCTAGGTATACCTTTTAAATGACATGTCCATGTCCTGTCTAGAATTGCGTTGTTGTAAAAGTTAATTGGATCGAGTTCTAAAACTGCTGGAGATTTTATACATATGAATTATTATGGTGCCTTCGTAATGTTTTTTCTAATAGTAGTCGTATTTATTATTCAAACATTAATTTTTTTCAACTTGACATTATATTTTAGACAGATATATCACGCCTGATATAGGTACTAGCTAATATTGTACATTTTAGAAAGTAAATTCTTATGTCCTTAGACAGTGGAAATATGTCAAATTTTGAACTTTTTCTATTTTTGATAGAATATTTCTTGTTGAAATTCTGAAAATTTTAAAGATTATTTAGGTAATTGTTTTTTATGTTTATTTTCAAAAATTATGACCCAACAAGCAGTTTAAATTAGATACATATTTAAACAAAATAATTTGTTAATTTTCAATGAGCTATTATAGTAGTTTAGTTTCAAGTTTAATTATAATCTCAGTGTTACAACTGGTAGGGTGGACATATTGGGGCCTTACCATTGAATTATCCCAGCTGCTGTAAAGCTTGTAAATACAATGACTTAATATATTGTTGATTTTAAAAGAACCCAAAAAGTTTTGCTTAATTTTGCTACTGCTAATAGACTGTAGAGATCTACATTTCTATGTTCCTACATATTATTCATTAAAGGAATGCTACAAATATTGCATTTCAGATAAATGGAGGGAAAATGTTAGTTTGTACCTACAAGAGTACATACCTAAAAATTCTAATAATTTTATTTTTTAAATGTGTATCTGTTATAAATCTTGGAAATATATCATACCAACCTATTGCCTATCCATCATGATATTTTATCATGACTTTAATATGTATTTAATACTTATTTTAAAAACAATGCATTGGCTTTGATAGGTAATATACCAAATTTAAATATTTTTTATCTTAATTATAATTTTATTTATATTTATAATATATACTGTACCTAGGTAGGTATAAAATCTGAATAAGAAAAATATTTTTTAAATGTATTGATATAATTATTTTTACATATCAGTTACCGCACATTTTTACATTCCCTAAATATAACACAAATTGTAAAGTAATATAATAACTATACTATTTCAATTTTGTAAACATTATTTTAATACTTACTTATAGGTATTATAATTTATAATCAAATTTTTTATGACTCGAATATTTTAATTTAAACCAAATTAAATGTATAATTAAGTTCCTAGTTGAATCTATGTCAATGTTGATATTATTTAAGTACATCGTGTATATTAATAATTGTATATTTTATTTTAGGGCAGAGTTGAATATCATGTTAAATGGAAAGGATGGGGACCTAAGTATGTTTTATAAATTTTAAAATTATTTAATTTTGATACTTATATCTATTTTAAATATATTTAGGCACAATACTTGGGAACCTGAAGAAAACATTATTGACACCAGACTTATTGATATTTTTGAACAAAGGTAATTTTTTTATAATTTATCTTCAGGTATAATTGTGTAGAAGTACTTAAGATACCATAAAATTCATTAAATTATTTTCACTTGCCTATTTCCTATATATCATATATTTTTTTTTTAGTCAAACTCGCACAGAAAATAATTCTCATAAACGAGGTCCCAAAAGAAAAACACAAAGCGTAAGTTATTAAAAAGAAAAAATAGGATTTAATAAAGATATTTAATTTGCACACTTGGAAAATTCTAGACACACATTGAAACACCAACTACAGAACCTACCCGAAGTGACTATGAAGATGAAACGGCCGATGGTGATGTACCTGATTATAATAGTCAAGATGAAGCAGAAGTGCTTCCAGAGTCTACTAATGGTGCACCTTTATTACCTAGACATGACGATGACACCGAAGAAGATAAAACAAGTAATTCTTAAATTTCCATATTATGCATATACAATATACATATATATTTATAGTGTTTGTGGTTAATACTTTGATTTAGGGTTTAGTTGATAATTAATTAATTATTTTATAAAATGCATAAAATTAAATATTTATTTAATATTTTTTTGTTCAAATCTATATTTATCATTTGCTAAGGCCCTCCGAACACGGTAAAACTGTTTTGCAACGAGAATCTCAAATGAGTTGCGTGAGCGACTGTTGTGCAATTGGTTTGCAATTGATTTATGTCTTCCATCCGCACACGAGTACAATCAAATTTTGATCAGTTTAAGAGTTCACATCATTTTCCGTGTATATTATATTAAACATTATATTATATTTTATAAAGTTAAATAATATTATGATAAATATTACATCAATAGTGTGGTACATATCTGTCATGTTAACTTTAGCTGCTACCTCATGCAATGCTTTTTCTGTTAAATCCTTTCTATATAGAATAGCCACGAAGATTATAATTGTATAAATATCATGTTTTTCCACCTCTTCGACAAATTTAATGTTCATCAACTGATCACTCATAATGAATGAATTATCACAAATTCACAATATAATATAATATAGGTATTATAATTATAATTACTTCAGATCTAATATACAAATTTTGATTATAATATAATAATTATAATTATTAAATAATGAATTACCATGCAACCACGCAACTCAAACTGATATTCGACCTGCATGTACAGTTGCATGCGACCAGTTGGAAACTGATTATAAACTGATTTGGTTTTAGTCGAAAAGTATGAGGTTTCCTATTACGTTACATATGCAACGTCACCAAACAGTCGCTTACGCAACTCATTTGAGATTCTCGTTACAAAACAGTTTTACCGTGTGCGGAGGGCCTAACTGTAATAAAAATCAAGTGTTTCAGATGCACTTAAAATAAATTATCAACATTTTACTAAATAAAACCAAAAGTTATAAATTCTTGTTTATTTGTGCAAAAACTTATTTTCTAATTTTATTTTATTATAGTTGATGATGATTCGTTGGCAGAAATGCCAAAGTTAAACGCAGCTGTAAAAGTTGAAGTAAAAGATGAAAAAATTAGCGAAGAAAAAAAGACACCAGTCATAGAAGTTAATGATACACGAGAAGAAGAAAAGTTATCATTGGTGGTAAAACCTGCACCTTCACCTCTAGTTCAATCTATACAGAAGCAGTCTTCCAAATCACCTCCACCTTTACCTAAACCTCATAAAGTTAAACGCAAAGCAGAGGTTTTGTCTAAAGAATCTGGTAAAGTTGGTGTTACTATAACTACCAGTCCACCTGTGACAGATTCTAAAGTGCCTAAATTACAATCTCCCACCAATATTCAAAACACCAATAGTTTGCCTCCAGTAGTACCTACTCAAGATGGTGGAAAAACTCCTAAAAGAAAAACATCAGAGCATGCGGTCCCCGCTGTTTTGATAAATCAAATTTCTCCAGCGCCAGAAAATCAACATTTAACCCTAACGGCTATACTTCAAAGTACTCCAGCAAGTGTAAAGTCAAGGGACACTTTAGCTGCAGCAGCACCCATCAGTTCCCGAACATCTGGTGAACCAGCTAGGCCACAAGAGGATGCTGCAACGGCTGTAACTCAAGGAGCTGAAGGACAACATCAGGTACTAGATACAGCATCTGTTGCTGAAACTCCTACTCAGCGTTTACAGTACAAGACAATACTGGCAAACCCTGGACCAGAGTATTGGCTTGCACGCAATCCAGTTGTAGACAATGTTTTTATTACTGATGTGACAGTTAATTTAAACACTGTGACAATAAGGGAATGTAAAACAGAAAAAGGATTTTTTAAGTCTAGTGTTGAAACTAGAATTTAGTGAAATTTATGTTGAGATTTTATTTAAATAATAATCCTATGGTGTTAGATATAATATGGTAGGAGCAATATTTTTCTTTATGGCTAATAAATAGATGGTTATAACAGTTATTAGTAAAATATAAATATATTTTTAAAACATATATACATATACAGGGTGGTTGATGAAGCTGTGTTTCAAGCACTGAATAATTTATACATTTTGAAACAATAAAAAGTTATATCTTTAGATCGTTTTTTAAGCTGTGTTATCATCTCTTAATATGAGATTATAAATAATTTTGTAATTTAAGTGACATTCAAATATTTTGTATTTTGCTCACTCAATGTTCCAACTTGAAGTTTATTGCAAATATTTTGTCATGTAAACATTTTTATACTTCTAAAATTAATTGTTTTTTGTCATTAATTGTTTTTGACAGAATTTATAGGTCTTCCATTTGGACAACCAAAATCTGTTTCAGTGATTTATTCAAGCCTATACATCACCCTGTATAGTAAATATAGAAAATTCTTTAAATAGATTTTTTTGTAAGCTGCATAGCTAAACAGATTTACATTTCAAGTTTTTTCCCTAATAGTTTTAATGTCTTTCAATCAGATCTTAATTACAATATTTTTACCAAATAATGCATTGAATTGTTTATTTTATATTTAAATGAGCAATTGAGATCTGACTTATGTTCTTAAAAATAAGTACAAACAATACCTAAAATTCTTCCCTAATATATTCTAAGAGTCAATTTGAAATATAACAGTATTTATAGATTACCTAATAATAATTAATATTATAATAAACCACTTGATTTTATAATAATGGATTATGCAATTATTTAATATTATGTATGTCACATTTTTAAGTTTTCATTTTATTATTGTATATTAACTTAACATATGTGTTATTGATTTCCTCTATTAGTGAGTTTACAGAAACAATTTTATCGAACCTAAATGATCTCTAGTTTATTTACATATTATAACATATGCTAATAGAAAAACAAAATTATATATTCCAAGTATAATTAAAGTATATACAATTATAAAAATCTAAGTTGAATAAATATTATAATCTAAATTGTTCTTCTAAAATGGTATAGGGGAATCAAATTAATTTCCAATAATCTGAAGTCTAATTAAAAAAAAATAGAAATGAATAAAACTTATAATCAATTAAAAAAAAAAAAAAAAAAAACTATAAAAATGAATTTCTTGTACATTATATTTTCTTCTAGTTTAATACTATTTATGATTATTTATAAGTGTTATTTGTTATTTAAAACTATGTTTCTCTTCATTACTTTTCCTCTTTACACTTATTAATTTATTATTTTACCTAACATTTTTTTAACATTATTATTTGTATTATTATTATTATTATTATTATAATTGTATTATGATTATGATTGCACATTAATTTCACTATAATTTTTAGCACCCGATATTCAAAAAAATACAAAGTAGTTTTTTTTTTTTTGGTTTAAGGATTGTGCCGTATTATTACGTTATTTTTTTTTTTATTATTTCATGGGAGATACGGTACACTTCCTTAACAAATTAATAGTAAATTAAGTTCTAATATGCAACAGTTAATTTATAATTATTGTGTTTCTTTGATTATTTTAGTTAAGTTTTAAATAACAATTTACGTAACTATGTCACTGGTTGATTTACGTAGATTTTATTAAAAATTAAATATGTGCTTTGTTTCGTTTAAGTTTTCACATGGAAAAAAATATTGTGTCCAACTATCTTTTATTATCTTATATAAGATATATTGTGGTTTGTTTTAAACCTTAATTTTTATTTGTTCGATTTCTTAACTATTATTGACTGTATACGAAATTCCCAAAAACCCTAAACTAATGCGTTTTAATTCTGTTCTCTAATTTATACTTATCTCTCTAGTCATGGCCGGTCTTTTCTAATTGAAATAAATGTATTGTTTTTTTTCTATGAAAATGTAACGTTTTATTGTTATTAATTATTGTAAATTTTGATGCAAAAGTATTAATTTCAGGACACGATATTATAAGTGGCATATTTTTGTGTTGCAATATTTACATTGTAGGAGTTTTACTATAGTTATATGTGCCTTTGTAATAAATGTCAAGGATGTTTAAATTATTGTTTGGTTTTTTTTTATTAACTTTAGTCTTTGGTTCTTATGAATTAATGAAATAAATATTTTTGAATATCAAAATTCTGTGATGATGATCCAGAACAGTTTTTAATTTTTCATAATTTTGATGAAAACAAATTTTTCCAGCTAGTATTTATACTCAATAATAGTATCTAATTATCAAAATATTTCATTTGTGTTCAATATATATAAAAAAAAATGTATTGGTTTAAAAAATTGTTGTATTTAAAATAGAATACTTAATGTTTTTTATGAGATTGTTGGTTTTATTATGAACATTAAAACTAGTATGCTAAAGAATAGGTTATTGTATAAAAAAGGATGTTCAACAATTTACATTATTACATGCTTATATGTCTTCATCAGACTTGTTCGAGTTGTAACTTCCAAGTTGCTTGTTTGTCAGAACCATTGTGGTAAAGATAGTGACTTAACATCAAAAATTAAGGTATATGAGTTATCTTTTATTTATTATTTTTTTCTGTTATAAAGTTATTATAAATATAATAGCATAGTATTATATTATACAGATGACTAGAACTGTGGTTCTAAATCATTGTGCCGTGACACTATTATTGTAGTGTGGCACGTTGATACCCTGATGTGTCTCAAAACATTTTTTTGTAGTTTTTATGTTATTAATAGTACTTTGCTAGTTTGCTATGATTTTAGTATGTTGTTATTTGTTTGGATTTAGTTATAGTGCTTTTGTGAAAAAAGGTTTAGAACCACTGGACTAGACAGGGGTCTCCAAATGTTGGTTATTCGATGACCACATAAAATTAATAAAGCTCTCAGCAGGCCAAAATGTATGAACACATAATTTTTAATTTTATAGAAATATATATATATATATATACTTTTAAATATTTAAAATGTAATTCTTATAATATGTCTATTTAAATATACTTAACTTTAATAATAATTTTTTATTAATGAGAAGCATGAAAGTAATGTTTTTCTGCCAATATTTCATCATATTCAAGTTCTGTGTTATTTGTCCCAATTTTCAAAATTGATTCCAAATGTTTGTCAGACATGACTGATCTATATTTTGATTTAACGTATTTCAACTTGAATAAGGTTTATTCACACAAATAAGTAATACTAAGTTTAGATATATATTCAATTGCAAATTTTTTTAAATTTGAATATTGTGTATCTGGGAGAAATTTATAAAAATCAACCAATGTCTCTTCGCGATATTTGATTTTTAATGCATCATTGTATTGCAAATCATTTGTCTCTATTTGCAGGGTGCTAGGCAATTTCTCGTTATCACAACTCAAAAACTAACAATTGTAGATACTTTAAATTTACACGAAATGTTTATATGACAATTTTTCATACATAATAACATTTTATAAATTTGTTGATTTTTTTTAAGCTATTTTTAGACATGAACAATTTTTGATTTTTTTTTAAATGTAAATAAATAAATTTTGTTAAAATATTAAAGATACATTGATACAATTTTTTTTCATAAGCTTTTAAAGTTCAAAAATTGACAAGATTTATCAAAGTCATGAAAATTTATTTTGTAGTTTAAAATTTTTAAAATGTTCAATTTTTATAGCTAAGGATTGAAAATTTAAATAAAAGTTTTTCACAAGTAAAGTTAATATTGTAACCAAAAAACCTAAAAAATATATTTACAATTTTTATTTTTATAGACATTTCAATTTTAAATTAGGTATTTAAACAAAGAAAAACTATTTTAGAAATTTTGTTGTAATTCACAAATATTAATAGTGGGTACTTGGAACTTTTAAAGTATACTATGTATATTTTATACACAATATTTTTAAATGCAATGTTTTCGATAAAGTTAATTCAATCTACTGCCTACTGTATTAGGTAGGTATTACTAATTACTAAAATAGCAATAATTAAATTTAAACATCCATTACAATGCCTCTATCGGAGAAGTACCTACTATCTAGTGAATTCCGGACAAAAAGTTCAGACCCATTTTTTTTAATGCCATACAAAAAGTCAGAAATTACAAAATATTCTATTCATAAAATTTATTAATTTTCTTATACAATATTATATTTGATTACTATTCTTTATACAATTATACCTACCTACAGTCAGGACCAGATTGGACGAATTCGTCCCACCGAGTTTTCGAGTTTTCCGTACTTTACTGGCCCACAGAGTAATTATTTTATTACAAAATACTCGGTATTTAGAAAAATTTAAATTTTTTTTGTCTAAAATTGTCGCGGCCCACCAAGTTTTACTCGGTAACTCGCCGGGCCAATCCGGTCCTGCCTACAGTTTATAAATATTATTAAAATGTATTTACTATTTACTATATAGTCAATACATCGATCACATTACTTTTTGTATTTGACAATTGTAATTTTATAGATATAAGAAATAATTATCAAATAAAATATTAAATAAGAAAATAAATATGTATTTTAATAAATAGTAATTGATGTTTTTAGAATTTAAATATGACAATAAAAATGTGCTCGAACTTTCCGTCTGGGTTTTTTCATAATAGATTTTTGGACCGATTACACAAAATCTGGCTCCAGTAATAAATGCTACAAAAAACCTAAAATGATACGCGTAAACAAGTTGGTATTTTATTTCGTTGACCACGCACAAGTTGGCGTGCTGGTGCGGTCTACACATGCGTAGAAGCGAGGAACAATACGATCAGCGCTACCGCCGTTCACCGCAGGAACTAACACCACACTTCGTCGATGAGTAAGTCTATTGGCACAACGTGTGATATGCCCGCCATAACTTAATATTATTGTTCTATTGATAATTACTCGAAAGTTATCGACGTGCCGGCGTTCGCTTGCCGGTTGGCGCCTACCTAGTGGCTACTGTCTATAGCATCTGCACCTGCACACTAGTATACTTGTCCTTAGTAATAGTTGTTTTTAATCTCTTGTCTATGACCCTCCATGCACTTCGCACAGTTACTGCTACTGTAGTGACACAGGTCTTCCGAGTGATATTTGCGACCCGATTATAAAAAGTGGTTTTCATAGATCGCTCGCATAAAACTGGTCGTCGGAGTGTGCACACGAGTCTGCTGCTGCTGATATTCGGACGCAATGATATCGTTGCTGAAGAAGAGTCTGAGGGATCGAACACTGTCGGCCGTAGATCTCTACGCAAAGACATTGAGCGATATTGAAAACAAGTCCAATCTCAATGCGTTCGTGCACATCATACGAGACGGAGACCAGCAAGCAGCGGACAGCCATAAACGGTTGCAGGACGGTAAGCACCTACGTACTTATATAATAAAAAAATATCATAACGTTTTAACATTGCCAACGATAAGCATGATTATGTTACCTTTTAGCTGCAGATAAACTATAAAAATTATGAGCCTCGAGCTTTTAAATCAACCGGAAATTATCTATCTAGGTACAAAACTGTTACGCTCTCAATTATTTACACGACGTTGCAATAGATTTATTGTATATTTGTGTATTCACATTTTTTTTAAAATACATTCACTTACATTAATTAAAAATGAAAGATAAAACACTAGCTATTAATCAACCAGCCGACTGATGTGGTGTAGTAGTCATGTTTAAAAATATTTAAAAATATACCAACTATTGACCGCTAATAAAAAAATGCTGTCATGATGGTACACCTAAATAATACTATGCACAGCCTAAAGAAATACAGATCATATTTTTGCACTGCTGAGATTATATTCTATGGTTATGACAACTAACATCTGTTTTTTATGTTCAGGTGTACAGAGGCCATTGGAAGGGATACCGATTGCAATCAAAGACAATTTCTGTACTAAAGGTATGCCCACAACATGCGCATCAAAAATGTTACAGAACTTTGTACCTGTGTACGATGCTACAGTGGTAGAACGTTTAAAAGCTGCTGGAGCTATAATTATTGGCAAAACTAACTTGGATGAATTTGCCATGGGGTAGGTTTAGTTTTTATATGTTCAATATTATATAAAAATTGGATTTTTCCTATCAAGTTCTGGCACCGTAGATTCAATTTTTGGACCTACTAAAAATGTGTGGTGTTCAAAACCCAACCAATGGCACATTGCAGGTGGTAGTTCTGGTGGCAGTTGTGTAGCAGTGGCTTCTGGAATGTGTGTAGCGTGAGTATTAAAAAGACAAGTTCTGTATTATGTAAAGTCTATAATATTATGTTTTTGTAAAAATTAGTGCATTAGGATCGGATACTGGTGGATCAATAAGAAATCCTGCTTCATATTGTGGTGTAGTTGGTTATAAGCCTAGTTATGGTTTATTATCACGCCATGGTTTGATACCTTTAGTAAATTCAATGGATGTACCTGGTATAGTAGCTAAAACTGTCGAAGATGTTGTGACTGTGCTGAGTGTGCTGATTGGAGCAGATGCAAATGATTCAACATGCGTAGACACCAATTTGGATACAAATTTATTTCAAACCAATTTTTTAATAGACAAGTGTCGTATTGCCATACCCGAAGAATATAATTGTGACGGTTTGTCAAACGAAGTTAAAGAAACGTGGGACTATATTGCAAATCTTATTAATAATTCTAAAGGCTCAGTAAAGAAGGTATGGATGTTAAATATTAAAATATATTTATTAATCATTTTTAAATTAAGCTCTTAAATGTCCTAATTAATTTCTATAGGTATCAATGCCTCATACTAGTGTTTCAATAGCCACATATTCAGTATTAAATGCTTGTGAAGTAGCAAGCAATATGTCACGATATACAGGACTCTTCTATGGTTATCGATCAACAAATGATCATAAATCATTTGAATCATTAATCTCTACTAGTCGAATGGAAGCTTTGGGAGAAGTTGTAAGGTCTCGAATATTAAGTGGAAATTTTTTTCTTTTACGGAGGTAAATTTGTTAGAAATTATTTGTATAGTATACATATTACTTGTGTCCACAAAAATTTTGATGAGGAACTAATATTTATGTTGATATTTATAACTTACCTCCTTGTACGTAACTTACTATTATTATTACCCATGAAAAAATTAAAAAATAATGAATACTTAATATTTTATTACCAATAAAGTTGCATAGGTATATTTTATAACTTTCTAATTGATTATTTAATGATACACATTAACTAAATGTTGTATTACTTGTTTATATTGGTAACTTGTATCCGGATTGTCTATGTACAACTTACCAGTGACAATAATTAATGAGAAACATTTGCAAATCACTAGCTTTTATAGATTTAGTACACTAGTATTGATCATTTGTATGTTGTTATTGGTTGTAATGTAATTTAATATTTGTTTTTAGAAATTATGAAAAGTATTTCATGCAATCATTAAAAGTAAGACGATTGATATCAGATGATTTCAAAAACTTATGGAAATCAAACTATGACTTTTTAGTTACACCTACTACATTAACTACTGCACCGTTACTATCTGAATTTAAGTCTTTAGATAACCGTACACAATGTGCTACACAAGACTATTGTACCCAACCCGCAAATATGACTGGTAAGTATAATATTATTTTATATATAAATTATTCTATATTCAATACTAATTTAACATTTTAGGTTGTCCTGCTATTACTATACCAGTAAAATTATCAAGTAATAAGATGCCAATAAGCATACAAATAATGGCATCAAATTTTGATGACATAAGATTATTACAGCTCGCTAATTGGTTAGAAAAAAAACTACAATTTTCACAAGTTCATCTAAAAATTTAATGTATATTAATTATAAGTTATAAATATATACTATTATATAATATAAACAATAGAAATAATGGTACATATTATTTTAATGTCTTATACCTGAAAGATTAGGATAAAATATGTACTATTTTAATAATGACCATTTCAACTGTTCTTTTGCTGACTGGAAAACCTAAAAAAAATATACAAATGTAAGTATGCTATGATAATATATCACTGAAGTACTAATTATAAAACAGATAGCTTACTTGTGCAACTGTTTGCTCTCCAATTGGTATGTCATCGGTCCGTAATGCTACTCTCTGTACAACTGCCCCAGAATCCGCTTCCAATATAATACTGTAGAAAATATATTTTTTAAGTCCTAAACATATGTCACTGCAAGGGTAGTGGCAAAATTAAGCCAGGTACAGTCACTACTGCTGTGGCACTCTTAAGATGATCAAACTACAATGCCATAGCAGCAGTGTATACAGCAGCAGACATTTATCAATACAGGACTACAGCATAGAGCATTATATAAGATATTTCTATTCATATTACAGTTATAAGATATGATGTAGTTTTACCCATTATCGCAAATTTCATCTAACGCTAACATAACAACATCTAAATTGTCAAGTACAACTCGTTTTTCCACATTTTTTCTTAAAATTTGGCTGATTGAATCGTACATGCATTGTAAGACGCTCATCAATAACAACTAAAATATAAAATTATGTACATGTGCAATTTACGTGATATACTCCACACAATGTACTTACTTCGTTCTCATGTGAACTTCCCATGACGTAAAAGAACAGATCCACGTTGCTCCTGTACAGACATGTAATTCCATCTAACATGATAATTTCTGCATTTGCTCTGTGAGTGCGATTGAATAGGTTTTTTTCAAATGCTTTTTGTTCTTTAATCGTTGGAAATATATTGTCATCATAGTATTTGGCAAGTATGCGATTGCCATCATTGTCCAAAATAGCCATGCCCTTCACAGTGTACAAAGTTGGTTCCTGAAAAATTAATTTATGAATATCGAGTGACAATAATTTTTTTTCCGTTCAATAATTAACTTACCAGTAGCGAAAAATCCATTTTCGGAGTATTAAATATTTAAAAATTTTTTTTTTTTAACACGTATTGTGCGATTTAGTTAACTACGGTCTTCAAGTCCTGTAGAATATTTATGTCAACAGAGTTTTAAACATTTAATTTGTTTTATTGTTAAATGTCTTCACAGAAATTTTGGTTGGATAATTAATATTAAATTGTCTGTAATCTATATCTGAGGACGTTGTCAATTATTGCTACATTCACCGATTCACAGCACATTATCAATATTTTTGATACGTGTTATCATGGAGTAAACAACTACACCGATTGTAATACTATACGGTAAGCCGCAAGCGTCATTTATTTAGTTGAACCGTAAATTGGGTCCGTAATTTCGTATACCCGTAGATCTGAATTGAACTATTTTTTTATAGTAAGAAGTAGTTCACTGGTTTGTCTTTCGAAAATAAATTTTATCGTCACTGGTTAGTAACCTATAAGTTATAGGTACTAAAGGCGACTTCACACCGCAGTGTGAACCGTGATTTCCGGAAAAAAATCCTAAAGTAGAATCCAATCCTACTCATGGTATATGTTATACCAGTTTTGACTTACTATTTAACCACATTAATGCGAACACTTAAATTACTTCGTCACATTTAAAATTACCATAAATCAAAAAATGATTTTTTTCCGGAAATCATGGTTCACGTTATTACGGTGCAGTGTGAACTCGCCTTAAGTAGTCGACCAATTACCATCTACTAATTTTCAGTCTTCAGTGAATGAACTACTGGACACTGGTAAAAAAATGGTTTCACGCTTTTAGAACATTAGTTCGTTCTACGTTTTAAGATACAATCTACGTTGGTGGTTCGTTCAATAAAAGTTCATTTTGATTTTCGACCATTTGACGTTTCGATGGACTAAAAAAAAGAACTAATTCATATTATTCTGTCGTTCGTTCATGAACGGTACATGTATTTATTTCTTTAAATCATATTCTTTATGAACAGACTATGATCAGTATTAAATTATGCCCAAGGTGTATAGCTATATGATTTTCAATTAGTACATTTTCTTATGACCTTTACAAGTTAAGGTATACTTTTTTAATATTGAACAAAATTAGATAAGTAGGGCTTAGCTAGTACACATCAAAATATATTATACAAGAAAACATAAACATACTTAAAATTTAATCAGACTGTTTATTACATGTCTATGTCTTAGGAAAACTAATAAGTGATCAGTGATCACTAACTATACATAACGTACGTATGTTTTGTTCAAAATATTAATATACGCGTTATTCGTCTTATGACGTTTTAATTCCAATATTTGATGTTTCAAGCCGTTGTTTAGGTGGATACTAAACAACATATACCTACGTATAGAACAATTGCTTTTCACATTTTATAAAAGATAGTTTTTGTGATCATAAGTAGAAAACTAGTAAGCAGCAATTTCTTATTATGGCACGATAAATAATAAACTACGATAAAAACTATTAGGAAGACAAAATCTAATATATAGAATATAATAGTATATTTTTACATTGTAATAACTTAATTTTGAATAAACTGTATTTGAAGTACTCTCATTAGATTCGAGTAACTTTTTGGATGGACTGCCATGTCGTTACCAATGCAGTATATTCAGTATAATATATCCATTGACTTTATACTATAGTAGTATAAGGTCTATGAATATATCAGTGTAAAGCTGTATTTAATCAAATGATATTGTTATGTATTATGTCTGTTTCGAAATCTACGTACATATTGTAGAATACGTGTAGTGTAACCTAGCCTTCTTGCTTCCCTAAATGCAAAATTTAATCGCCGATTCCAAAGAAGTTAAAAATGTTATTAATGACATAATATACATTCTATAGATAAGTCAATGTTAATGCGTCTCTTAAAACTGTATACATAAATCTCAATAAATACCGTGAAGTTGATGTGCCATGCTGGTAGATGCTTGCATATATATATTTCGTAAAAGTCAAAAAGATAAGAAATCAAAGACCGCAAGTTTACGCGGGCAAACTTTTTTCTTTGCCTCAGGTCACATAATTCTTCCCGGAAACATTCACCTGACCCCGGGTATGCACCAGTTAAGTCCATTGGACAAAACGGCGATGCACAGATAAGCTGATAAAAAATTGTCGAAACTTTTGTGGAATTTTTTCTATTCTATACTCTCTTGGGATAAACTGTATACGCTTGCCGTTTCCACCGACATGTCGCGTTATTCAAACCGTGAAAATATAAATTGGATACTCAAAGAGCTCTAGACAACAGGTCTGCTTTCGAAATTTATTGGTCACGATGGCTATAGGTAATGATATCAATCTGGGTGTCTGATTAATGTGCGCGCATTTCCTTAGGAAAACACTGCTCACAAATGAAAAGATGTGTCGTCCCTATTTATTCGCGGTATACTTTCAAAAGTATTTTCTTACTTTGGTTATCACTTCGGGTTCATTGTCCGGTAAGCTTTTAAGTTCGATCAACTGTAGTGTTTACTTTGGTCACGCCAAGATAATACGCAGCCAATATAACTATTGTTCTTTTGTTTTTCGTATTCTGAACCAGATAGTGTTACACTCTGTACTAGGTAAAACACGATTAATTAAGTGAAATACTTAAGTGGTTTTAACAAACTACGACTACCGTAAATGATGAATAATATTCTGATTTGTTTACTTTGTTTGAATTTTAAATATAATTGTTTCGCTTAAAATTAATTATCTCAGTATTCTCTAAATTATCTAATGAAGTTAAAAGCATTTATTAAGGTCTATATAGTAAATGTGTAAAACTAAATCTAAAATATTTCTAATGTTTATCTATAAATAAAATATTTTTCCAACATAATAAAAATTAACGAAAGCATTTGAACATTATACATTGAATCTTAGTTGGTAAACAAATAGGTAAGGGGTACCGGGAATTTACCGATTCTACGTATCAATAACATGTCATTGTTAACAACTAGTTTGAACAAAACGGATAACAATAATGCATCTTATATTATGTATAAATTGTTTACAATAATATACATTTAGGATAATTTTCTTATTTCTTATTTACATAGGTATACTGATGTATAGGTAATTATGGTAAACTGTCAATTGTTTAAAACGCAAAACGCGGACACTTTGTATTATTATATACATAAAAGTTTTAAGTATTTAACTACCATGTGTAGCTAGACTAGAACTGATCCTGGTACCTTCATACTACCGTGTAATAAGGGGCGCTGAGAAAGGATTTTTCAAAATGCGCATTTTAAACAGGGGCTTTAAATATTTCAGCATTTTTATATTGCACAAAAAATTAACAAATCGCAATTATAAATCGTTTTTAAAACGTATTGTATTTATGGATGAGGGTGTAGCTAGTTCAATAAAACAAACTCTGGGTACGTACAAGAGGTATTAGATAATGAAAATATATAAATTAAATGAAATACATAACTTTAAAATGATGTATATTATTGTTCACATTATAAATACATTATTCTGTTTCAATCCCAACCACTACCCTACGAACAGCAACATCATATTTAAGCATTACAACTTGCTTTACTAGATAGCGTCAGTGCAATGCACACGGTATAATATTTAATTTTAATTTTGTCAATGCCTTTTCAAGATTATTGTAGGAACTAAAAGTGCCCTAAATGTTTCATAATATATGTATAAGCTTCTTCTCTGAATATTCAACTCAAATAGTACTTCAGAGAGGCAATTTTTATGATTTTTCAGACAATTTTGAAATACAACAAACGTCTTAACAATAACTACCGGATATTCAGTTTGTTCATAGGTTCGAGAAATAATCTTTCTGCAGAATTTAAAAAATGTCGACAAGTTTTAATTAGTGTTTTGAAGATTCGAGATATTAACTTTATTAATATATTGCTTATAATTTCTGTAATATGTAATATTTTCTTTTTAAAATAAAAACACTTAAGTAAAAAATATATTGGGTACGTTAACTCGAAAGACACTAAATCTTAGTAGAGTTAAGGTTAATCGTAATATTTTTCCAGTTGTATTTAAAAAATATTTAAAATTGATATAAATAAATTTAGGATTTAAACATTCTAATCATGGGATATTTTTGAAATTGTATAATAATATTGTTTTAAAATATTCTTATAAAATTATAGACTATAAAATACTGATGAGTAGGGATCACATACGTCCCGTATTTTACGGGATTGTCCTGTATTTGAATGAAGCGTCCCGGTGCCCGACAAATGGTCAAAAATAATACTTTTGTCCCGTATTTTGGATAATGGCGATGGGTGTTAAAAATATTTATAAAATCTTGACTAACAATATTTTTATAGTTAGTTTTAAAATAATATAGTTGTAGTGTTTAAGACAATATTATAATATATTACTTCTACACTTATATAAACACTAATGTAAACCAAGACAAGTGCTCAACAACAATCAGTTGTTAGTGTTGTAACGTGTAGTTATTTTTGGTAGCTACTAAAATTGCATTCTCAACTCACATTTTTTGTTCTTAATATAAAACTTTGCAAGATTAAAATGCTGAGATAAAATAATGAAAAGTTAAAATCTAATAAAAAAAAATATATTAAAATGCGCATTTCTTCTGACATCTTGAAGCTATAAAATAAATTATTAAATTATGTAAGTGCATGGAATAAAAGAACCGTTAAATTGAATTTTAAGTAAATACAATTTTAAATTCTAATTTGTAAGTGGTATCTAATAAAGCTATATGATTTTGAAAACGCTGCGTGTTTTAGTAATGTATGTAGTTATGTACCCAACTAAACTGTTTTGTTTAGACAGAAGTATTATTTTTTTTATAATAAATTTAAAGTTAATGTGGGCATAAGTTTAGAGAAACACTATGATATTTTTTATTTACGGAAAGATGTAAAAATATAATAAAAAATTTGAAATATTTACAGTGTATTTGTAATCGGAATGCCAGATTTAATGGCTTTAGGGATTCGACTCATGCCTGTTCCCTGAGCGACCTGGCCGGAGAGTGAAATTAGAACTGGCCGACATATACGATGGTTTTCTTTTTGTTTTTTAATGTGCTTCTGAGTTTTAATAGTCGATTCTTGGAAAACTTTTTGTAAATAAATTTAATTGTATAGCTTTATTGTAGATAAACTCTAATGCTCATGCGCGACTCTTGCATACTCTTGCATGATGGTGGTCATTACGCAGTGTTTATACACCGTAAATATAAATGTAATGATTTTCTTGATCACAAAAATAATTTGTTTTCTTACTAAATTATAGATTATTTATTTTATATTACAATATTATGTAATAATACAATAATCACATCATTATTCTAGTTTTTAAAGTACCAATACGACTTTTTTTTATTTCAAATATTAAAGAAATAAAAAAAAATATCGACAACTTTTATATATCTATTGTACATTTTACATTTCATAAAATTAAAATAATTATTGTTAAAATCAATAATTACACATTAAGAAATAGTGTTTTTGTTATTTGGATTTTCCATTAGATAAAAACAGAAAATATATGACCTTTTTTCAATATTTATAATAAAATAAATTTAAAATTATATTTTTAATGGTCAAATGTGTGATAATAGTAGGTACATGTTGAAAAATTAACCACGCCCCCTCTCCTATGACAAAATCATTTTACTGTCACTGAATAGTTACACATATTAAACTAATGTTCGTACTATAGGCTTGTTGTATAAACAAATAAAAGAAGCCTTCCCACGTCAACACAACATAAAGAGAATGACGAGTTGAAATCTTTATAGGTAGGGAAATCAAAAGACCATGACATTTTTTTACTTAAATTGGTTTGCATGATGATATAAATGCAGTGTTGCATTTGGGAACCATTTGTTATCATTTCTATATTGTATGCAAAGAGAACAAACTTCAAACGAACATATTACAATAACACTACCATTTTTTGAACAAATCACTGAAAGTATGAAAAATAATAGAATTTAAATATTAAAATGATTTGTAGTTACCTACCTTGTGAAGATGTACCTGTGTATGAAAAGTTTTAATTAGTTACCCCTTCAACGCCTCACTCTTAACGCGAAGACACGGTTTGTTATGAGTTTACATACATCCTCGGGGGATGAACAAAAGACACGATAATGGAAAACTTTTCTGATGTATCACTATTATTGTGCAAGTCAAGTAAAAACTTTCAAAAATTATAAATGCTTATATAATATTATATTACAAAGTCGTTGACCAAAAATAAATATAAGTAGGCAAGTATACAACTTTATACATAATCCTAAAAATAGTAAGGAACATACCAAAATAATATACATGCACTACAATACATACATAGGTAAGCATTATTATTTATTATTCCAACTATACAATATCTAGAAAATTAAATTATTTAATAATTAACAATGAAAATTAATTATAAATAAATAATTGTTTATGATCATTCATTTAAAATAACTTATATATATTGAAAAATAAATAATAGATATATAGGCAATAATAATTATAATTATTACCGGGTTATAGGTCACTTTGTACGGTCGAATATTAAAAGTATGGAACGTAGATACTTTGTACGATTGGGTAAAACTTTAGATTGAAGATCGCGGACACTTTTTAGTTTTTACTATATTATATACATTTTATATAGGTACATAAAGACATAAAGTAGATATAATATACACAAATCTGAAGTCATGAGTTATGACCAATTACATTAAAAATGTTATTACGTTTAAGTATCATTTGGTGTATCTAAGTAGTTATCTCACATTTAAAATCGTGGATTATTAGTTTATTAATTATCGATAGTAATATTATCAATATAGATTTACAAATAAATACATATATTTCTCAAGTGAAATATCAATTGTATTAATGAAATTATCGTTTGCGTATATCGTTGAAATGCATTAGTTGGAACAACTAATCCGAGTTTTCAGCTGTTTTGTGCGAAATAAAATTGGACGAATTTGGCAATAGATTCTATAAGAGACAACAGTCCAAGACTGATGACTACAAATTATTAAATTTATGTTACTAACTTCAACAAAATGAAATAACGAATTACGAGTTTTTAAATTATATTTATTATTTACGTCATGTATAGTTTTTAAATGTTCATAATAGATGATTTGAATCTGTAAATTAAAAAAAAAAAATGATTATTTTGACTTGTTAATGCAATATAAGTATTTTTATTTTCTATTAATCACATTTTTAATTTTTTTAAAACTTTTTTTTTATAATATACTAGTTGACCCGGTAAACGTTGTTTTGCCATATATTTCCAAAGCGATAATTAAACACATATAGGTACCTAGTTCAAATTTCATTGTGATTTATTTGAATGGAACTTAAATCAGTAGAGAGCGATATGATAAACAATATTTTTTGTTTTGTTTTCCGGTGCAAAGACAAACAACGAAGACGGTTTGCAACACGCGAATTCGTAACGTACAGCTGATCGTGCGAAAAACATAGAAATTCGAGATTGATACCACAGACTTCTAACGATTGGCCTTGCGATTTATTGATTGTCATCGCAAAAGCCAATTGAACGGGGAACTGAATCCGCTTGAATTGGAGTGGAAGATCAGTGGAATAATCGAAATTCGTAGGATAAGGACTTCATCTCCTTTGAATTTGCTCTTAATAATCGTCGCTTGAATTACATTGTTCATCAGTTTCTTGACGGACAATCGTGTATCGTAGTACAATTTCGGATGATTCAAATTCCGCACATGATTATGATCGATCTTATCTTCAGCTGTAAATTATGCTGTGAAATTCCTGGCACATCAATCGAGTTCAAAAATTCCGATTTGTTGCTTTATCCTTGTTGGTCACAGTGTCAACGAATTTGTACGAATGCAGTTATCCAATAATTTGACTTTGAATAATGAAATTTAAGCTGTCGATGTCCTTATTCTTCGCTGCTAGTATTGCCCGTTCACTAATTCAATCAAGATTTTTATAATTTTCTGCAATGCCGGGGAATACTTTGGTGATGAGTATACTCTCAAAATTTTCCCAGGAACGATATCAATCCTGTCGAAACACCAACAGAAATTTGGCCATTGCCAAGCGCCATCACCTGTCTCGAGAATTCAGCAGCCGATGGATCGTTCCACAACGCGACTCTCATGTTCGTGGTTAATTTCAACATTTTGACATGCCGCCACAAATACGACGATTTCAGGCATGAATTAAGTTCATCGACAACAGTAGATTTTGGGATGACGGGAAGCGTTTGACAAAAATTTCCGGAGAACAATATCATAGCCCCACCAAATCATCTCGAATCATCTCGTAAATTCTTCATCGCTCGGTCAACTGCCTTCAAAACTCGTTTATGTGCCATCGTGCATTTATCCCAAATGATGATTTTACATTCTCGCATTAATTTCGCTGTCGCCGAATTCTTGGTACGTAAAATACTCACTCATGGTTGTAAAGTTTATAAACAAATTAAAAACCACAGTAAAGTCAAGTCTCACGGAAATCCGCCTAAATATCTAGAAGTTATTCCTAAACCTCAAGAACATAAATTTTTCCAACCCTATATTAGTCCTTAAATAAAAAATCCACAAAGCGAATCTTACGCTGAAAAAGTTAAAAAAAAAAACATTAGTTTCCAGAATCAATTAAGTTTAATGAATATTCTATTTATCGTAATAATCATCTAGCCGACCGGACTTCAGGCGACGTCGCGTTATTAATTCGCACCAAAATTAAACATCAATAGACATATATACCTCCGTTGTGATCATTGAAAGCCGTAGTAATAACATTATCAATTAATAATATAAACACAACTATACTAAGTGCATACCAATCTCCAACTTTTAGCATGTACACAAACGACTTCAATAATATTTTAGCCATAATAACATTATTATTATAGGTGACCTAAATTCGAAACACGTAATCTGGAATTATAACACAACAAACCCGAATGTTAGGAAATTATACAAGTATCTATCAAATTCATCTACGATCATATCCGTACCAGATAGATCTACTGGTTCAGTAAATTTAAGGTTAGGTTAGGTTAGGTTAGGTTAGGTTAGGTTAGGTTAGGTTGTGTAATCCATACTACCCCTATGATCCTAATAAAAGCCCAGATATTTTAGACGTTTTTTTTCATAAATCAACTTCCTTAATAATTAATCAAGAACCCTTATTTGAATTAGATTCGTACTATTTACAAGTGAAAATATTAATAGACACATCTCTAACACACATAGATTCAACGAGTAAACTATTAAACGGAAAACCAGACTGGGATAAATTTAAGTAATACACATCAGACAATATCATAATTTCCAGAACTATTTCTAATATTTTAACGGCCGATAAAGCAATATCTCATCTTCAGAAAACAATCTCCAAGCCACAGAACTGTATACAACGGTCCCAAATTGTACGTTAAATAATAATTACAAATCCAAAATTACTCCATCAATTCAAAAATTAATAAATAGCAAACATCACATTAGGAAACAATGGCAACTTCACAAAAGATCAGAAGACCGCCAAAATCTAAATTTTCTTATCAAAAAAGTCAAAACACTACGTGCGGAACTTAGAATAGAATAGTATCAAAAATACTTACCTCGATACATCCTGCAGATTCTAATCTCTGATTAGTAATTAAAAAGTTAATTAAACTTAATAACAACAAAATTCTCCCTTTAAAGTCCGGAAATAATTTTATAAATACTGCCAATGAAAAATTCAACCTGTTTACCACCACCTTAGCAAATACCTTCACACTTAACTCCTTAAATGATGACGGAACTAACAATTTGGTGTTCCAAAAATTAAGAGAAGTAGAAATTCTTTCTTAAAATATTTTTCCATACTCAAACTAATCAGAATTATCAGAAATAATTAAAAACTACCGAACTGTAAATCACCCGGATACGACTTAATCACCAATTCGATATTAAAGAAACTACCAAACAAAGCAGTTGTATTTATGACAGTTCTATTTAATGTCCTATTAAAATTGAGTTACTTTCCTACGGCTTGGAAAAAGGCCAAAATAATAATGATAAAAAAACCCGGAAGAGATAATACTGACCCAAATAACTATAGGCCCATAAACTTATTATTGTCGGTTTTAAATATATTCGAGAAAATTATCTACTTCAGACTTATTAGCCATTTAAACACAACAGAAGCAATACTGTCAATTTGGTTTTAGACCAAACCACTCGACGACTCAACAACTTCTTCGTATTACAGAGCACATAAAGTAATGGGTTCGAAAAAAAAGAACACACCGGAGCAGCTTTTATAAATATAGCTAAAGCGTTTGATAAGGTTTGGCATGACGGACTGCTTTACAAACTAAAATGCTTTAATACACCTACAGTTATCTTTAACATTATTAGATCATTTTTCTATTCGTGCACTTTCACCGTCCAAATAGATGACACTAACTCGGATATCAAATAATAATCAATTAATGGAGGTGTACCACAAGGATCAGAATAATCCCCAATACTTTTCAACTTATATATATCCGATTTCTCTCCAACAATGAACACGGAAATAGCTATGTACGCGAAAGCTAGTGTCATATATTCTAATTCTGATAAAGTAAAAAGGTAACAGTAAACATCCAAACTCATCTCAACGAAATTCAAAACTGGGTGCAAAGTTAGAAAATTGTTTTCAATTCATCGAAAAGCTCAGCAGTTCTTTTCACTCTACGTAGACCCAAAAATTATAATACCTTAAAGTTCAAATGATAAAATATAGCTTGGCATTATAATATTAAATATCTTGAAGTAATATTAAATAAAAATGTACGTGGCATTCTCACATATCTTCCAAATTACAGCAAGGATACCAACGTTTAAAAATATTATATTCACTAATTAATCGTCAAACTTTATTGAACTGGAGGTGTTCAATATTGTTCTACAAACAAATCATTCATCGTCTAATTTTATATGTAGTCACAGTCTGAGGCCAACGTGCTACAACTCACATAAACAAAATTCAAGTCCTACAATCTAAAATTCTACGTGTAACCTCAAATTCCCCAGGGTTTGTTTGAAACGATGTACTGTACTCAGACTTTAAATTACCAACTATCAAAAAATACATCAAAGAACAATTACAATAAGCTTCTTCGGTCAATTACAAAAAACAAGTGGTCCATAGAATTTAGGCTGAGTACCCGTCCAAACAGTTGCAGACTCTAACGTGGTTGTCCCCACGACGTCTTAAATTACTAATAACTTACTATTATTTTATATATATCTATTTTGTATAATTGTAAAATTGTATCGTAATGTAAAAAATTGTTATTCTTCTGTACATTTTAAATCTATAGTTCTATCACTTATATAATAATGGGATCTGATTTATAAAATGTTAAAAAATTTAATTCTATATACCTAAGTTAGATGATGAATGTCAGTAAAACTTTTTTAAAAAAAAAGCACCTCTTTAAATATATAACAATTAAATCTGGCTTTGAGTTGCACATCCTCGTGTACCAAATTTCTGAACCATAAGCGTGATACACTTGGTTGTGGATCGCTGCTCACACACACACACACACACACACACACACACACACACACACACACACACACACACACACACACACACACACACACACACACACACACACACACACACACACACACACACACACACACACACACACACACACACACACACACACACACACACACACACACACACACACACACACACACATCCGCGCGTGCGCTTATTTTGGATATATGATAACGTAACTAATATTGGCCAAAATGAATATAGTTTACGTGGCAAACGTTTATAACTAAAAAATTAATATATCTATTAATGTAAGCTATATTTGTTGAGGAATAAAGTACGGAATTAATTATTAGGAACGTCATAGTCTTGATCAATAACTTTTTGCCATCAACTATTAAAACATGTCTTGAGGTTTTAATTTTAAGAGATATTTAAAATTATAAATTAGGATTTGTATAGTATATATTTCATTCATATATTGTTCAATATCAATATTAGTAAATTTTGAATTAAACCACACATAGACATATAGTAGTATAATAGTACACAAATACGATATTGTATAATATTTCATAATATTGAACATTTTTTGATCTAGTTAACGCGTATTACTCACTCTTGGGACGTAGTAAAGGTTGAAAAAAATGATACGTTCAAGTACTAATCGGTGCGCTGTGTGCGCGTTATGATTAATCACCCCTATATCTACAACAAGCATCCCGCTTTTATTATTAAAACAAATAAGTTTACATTTCATTCTACATAGTATCTTCTGTTTCTCTCTGTCTCTCTCCCGCCTGTCTCAAAACTGTAACTGAAATGAAAAGGAAGTTCAATGGATTTATTCTGTAGCCACCATGCGTGATGACTGACAAATGCAATTATCTATCTACTGAATAACGAACAATTATTGCTATAACAAGCTTCAAAACGGCGTACTGGAATGAAACTGTACATGCGTACATGCACGGGGGCAATGCTATAAATAATGTTAACATCGAATATGTAGGTATTTCGTTTATCAACGAAAACTATTTCGAATAATTATATTATGGCGTGATCATTAACATTGAGCATACTCGGCGATTCATGCTGACGGGAAATTGTCAAGGAAATTGCAACTCGCAGCGGAAAATGGTTTCGCGAGGTAGGTCGGAAATGGAAACGTGTTGAATACTTGATCCGGTGGAAAATAGTAGTGGGTTAAGCCATTGGGCAGAGGGTGGTAGGAGGGAAGACGTTTTGTGCAATTCTAGAGAAAGAAAAATCCACGCACAAGAAGGTAGTAAAATGTTCTATTCAAAAAATTCTTTTATTGCAAAAAATCTTTTGTAAATGAAATAAAATGAGTTATCACATATAAAAGACTTATAAATATTATCATTTCTCTCCTTTTTTTTTATCACTCATTCAATAAATTAATGCAAATTGTTTATCTCTACAGGAGCGGTGAAATATATTGTTTATAGTATCGATATGTACGTGTAGCATAATAATAATATATTTTTTTTTAGAGCAAGACAAGGAATAATATTATTTAAGGACAAGGAAAAAAACGGTTTCGATAATATTTTGTAATTTTATTGTTTTTAACGGCGTCAGCGAAATCGATCAGAACAAATCCAACGCGCCATTTACAAACCGACTCGGTAGTTTCCCAATAGCTAACTTTTTCATAACAGTATTCAATAGTGCACTGTTCTCGAGTTTATTGAGTATTTTAAACTATGCTCTAAAGTCTAAAGTACCTAATAAAACATAAAATTGTTTTTGGAAAGTTAATAAAAACGAACAAAATGATCATTGTCATGTGTTTACGCCACGAAACCGTGCGGAGTTACGATTCGGTCTAAAACTTTGCACCGCTGTCGGAATAAGCATGTCGGGAAGAAATAACGCCATAATTAAAATAATCACATTAGCCGGAGTTGGTAAAATTAACCCAGGAGATGACAAACTGTTTGTCGCTGCCTACACTGACAATAATATGCGTATAACGTCATATTATTATTATCATAATATTCAACATTATAAATAACGCCATTACACACGTGTAATATATATATGGCATGTACGTGCGTACTACATATTATTATATAGCACAATATTAATCGAGACATATTTTATCCTCCTTCAAAAAAATATGTTCAACATTCACGTTGTAGTAGATACTCTATGAACGAAATAAAATTTCAATTGTAATAACCTTCATGTTTTTTTTTTGTTTTTAAAATGAAATACGTTTAAATTTCAGCAGTAAAGTCGTTTCGTAATTTGAGACACGTCTCCCACAAAAGAGTTATAATATGATTATTATTTATATACACGCGCTGTGTACATTGTATAATATACTGACAATGATACTTAATTTTTAAATTTTAAGAGTAATGAAAGGCAATTGTTTTTGAATTGATGTGTTTTATTTTCAGATAACACTTTTTATTAATAAAAGTACTTTAAATATTTTTTGTAATAGACATTAGACATTTATCTACAGTTTATTAATTGAACATACATTAGCAATTAGTAGTCATCACTTAAGATGCTATTATTGAATCAATTGCTGACCACTTTTTTTTCTTCGTTTATTCAAATTCTGATTTTTTCAAAGTACTTTTTTAAACAGATAATATTTTTTAAATGTTTTTGTCTTTAAATTAAAATTTGAACGAGTAGTTTCTAAGTTCCTTATTAATATTGTATATATTAAGAATAATAGTCCTTAAAAATAATTTTACAAAATATAAAACAAATATAATGTTTGATCTTTGTTTATTATATTCGTATAGTTTTACAAATTATAAAATGGTGATAGACCAATATTATTTACTTAAGTTTTTAAATTACCATAGTTGGATAGCCACCATATTATCCAAGCCTATTATCGCGGACCTAATATCCTTAGTATGCAGAGTTAAATAACTCAAAAACTATTCGTTTGAATTTCGATTATAAATTTTATTTGAGTACAACTTTAAACTAATGAAGGAATATAGTAATAAATAATAATAAATAATTTATAAAATAATGACGAGATTATGGAATTTATTATGTACTTTTATATACGATATTTTATAGAATGAATCGATATAATTATATCTACATCATTACTATGTAACAAAAATATGTTACATACCTATAGTAAGTATGATATAATTTATAATTTTCGATAATTAAAAGAAATAAAAGTCCCTTTAGAAGTTTTTTTTACACCAACTATATTAGATAGGTAGTAGGTATACTTAAATTTAATATTCGTATATATTATTCTTGATTTTCCGATTAATAGAATTCTGTCTTTTTTGTTCCTTTAGGCTTAGTTTTGAGTTATCGATTTTTTTCTGTACAATAAATAATAATAAAATCACTATCTAAATTCACTATTAACGCCGTATTTAATCTTTTCGAACATATATTTCATATTCAAAATATCACCTATAGTGTCCAAATCTTAATCGAACGCAAAACCTATATTTGTTATCTTTGTCTTACACACGTGCATATAGCATAATATATTATAGCAACAAATCTACGTGCCGTGACGTTAGTAGTAAACACAGTTTTAAAATAGTTAATAAATAATAACAGAGTGTATTTATTTATAGATTGTAAAATTTAGAAAAAAAACTTTAATCATGGTAAAGAGTTGAATTTTTTTTTGTTTTAACATTTTTAAATTTTAAAATAAGTTGACTGTACCTATACCTATTAAAACAGTTAAAAAAGACATTTCTATTTATTATAAATATGAATCTAAAATGATATTAGTCAGAAATGCATCGTTGATGTTCACGTATGTTAGTTCCAAAATAAGGTAATCAAACTACCTATTATTATAATATTGATTATAAAATAAAAATCTTTTCGAATGATTATAGAAATCAATGGAATGGAAATAGATAGTAACAAGTGTTATTAAAATTCCGGTTGCAATTTTTTTAAATATTATAAGCCCACAAATAATCAAGTTAAATTTAGTGCTTGCAATGCTTGCCCTCTACTAAAATATTTGTTTGGTATGTTTGAAGATTTAAAAAAATATATTAGTTAATTCTATATTAGAACTAATATTAACATAATTTAAATGTTTAAAACATTAAAAGTTCACGAAGGCGGAGGCATCAATTCGTGTAAAGTTTTTTTCAAATAAGACATTTTGGATAGTTCCACATAATATTGCCGTCAACAATGAAGAAAGGTTAATATTATTCAAATTTGTAGAAAAAGTTTGTTTATTCCTTTTAGACTTTTTGAAACTTTTGAAGATCCTAAATTTAGGATCTTCAAAAAAGTTGTATAGATTCTTAATACTGCTTCAAAATTAAAAAAACCACGATTTATTATAATTTATTTATTGTTAAAAGAACGTAAAAATTCGTTAGAAAATTTCAAAAGATTGTAGTGTACTTTTTAATTGTAATCTAACAAACGTGAACGTGTTCTTAAACTCGATATGTAGCTTTCAAAAAAAGCTTCATTTGATTATTATATGATATGTATGCATCGTTTCAAAAATCATATTATGAAAAACGAATATGTAACTCAATATTGAATCCTACATTTTTATCAAATGACCCAGTTATAGATATAGATATTTCGAATACGATTCAGCCACAGTTTCAACTGCAGATCCGTATTTAGAATTTAGCGCTCCGTGGCACTTATAAAACGCTGCCCTTATTTTTGGGACAAAAAGGAGGGGATGGTGGATGTTCTGCAGCGTTGAAAATAAGTTAAAATTATAAAACTTAACTATTATACTATAACGTATATAATGGTTTATTGGTATTATTATTCATATGTTTACTTGTATACGAATTGCAATGGAAGTTATAAATATATTTTTAAATACCTACACCTACCTACCCAATATATTAAGTACTTACATGTATTTGGTACATAATATTATAAATAAATGTTTTATTTATAACATATATCAAATAAAAAGTCCAGACTTATACATATAGATATCAAAATAAACAATTAAACAATAACAGTTCAACACATTTAATTTATATTAATTATTATTATTATTATTATTATTAATAATAATAATAATATAATAATATTATAATATAGGTACATATTATTTAATGTAAAACTGGTATAACAAAATTTAAATATATAATTATAAATTTTTTCTTCTCGCCCGTTTCTGATATTCTTATTATTCTTATTGTTTCACTAAAATTTAATTCATTTCTTATTGATGATTCAAGAGAAGAGACTACTAAAATATTAAGTCTAACCTAACTGTGGGCTGAAAATTGAAGCATCAGAATCTCTAAATGGTGTAACTTCTTATTGTTCATTAATTCAAGATCGTATTGTAGAATAATTGTGTACCTTTTATTCGAAAATAAAAAACGGATAATATTCAATGTGAAAATTACATCTCTATATATGATAATATGTAATTGATTAATAAACTGATAGATTAATCATACAATTTTTTTTTATTGAACTAAATTATGTCTCAATATAACATAAAAAATGCTAAATTAATAAACAAAAAAAATTTAAAAAAATGTTGGGATTAAAAGTTTTGTTTACAGTAAATATATTTGTGTGAGAACAAAAAAACATTTGACGTAAAATGTGTACACGGTAATCGTTGAACATGTAAGGCGACAATGTCTCCTTCAATATTTTTCATCTCTATTTTACAGTGGGTGTACATATTGTATTATAAATAATAATGCCATATTATTGTAATATATGTATTAGTGTAATACTGTAGTTAAACAGAAAACAAACTAATAAATAAAATCATGCATAAATAATAATAATACAAATAACGTAGGTAATTACTACAAAGACCTGGGCACCTGATCACGTATAACATATAAAATAGTCGACTGTGGCTGTGGTGTAATGGGATTAAAGGATGGTATATTATATTTACCTGCTATATTATTGTTCCTTATCATAGAAAATGACAAATATTATATTTAATTGTGACGTTTATAATTCGAAGTCACGTCTCAAGCATAAATATGGCTTGAACAGAAAAGTATTAAATATTATATAGAGAAGCACGAACCAACTGATGAGGTTTTCGTGTTAGCATAAACATCGAATCGAATTAAAACTACAGGGCCAGTGGTGCTGATCTCATATATCAGGTGAAGCAATCGTTTCACTTCTTAAATTTAGATGACTGGAAACTTGTGATGGGTGGTGGAATAAAAATTGTAGATTTCATTTCACAAAACAATTTTAAAGTTCGGCGCCACTGTGCAGAACTGAGGACATATGATTCACAGTGTGCTGGTCGCTGGTAAGCAGTGGTATCTGGTATTTATAAGATTATAGTAAGTCACTGAATATTATCTATTAAATATTAATATAATTGAACAATTGTAAGTTTTTTATAACATTTGTCATGAGGTGTATGTAGGTATCTATAAAACCCTATGCGGTATACAAGATTTGAGAAAAAATTATATGTATAAGTACACTTTCCTGTATATATTAATGAATAGTAACTGTAGTACTTGGATAAAACACATACGATTCATTGGAGGATTTTTTTTTTGGGGGGGGGGCAAGCGAGGGAATTTGCCCTACCCTTGATTTTTATGAGTTGGTCAAATGTTTGGACTTTTATAACGACAGGGCGGTAGAACGGCGCCTCTGCTCATCATAGCGAGTTGCTCACATGTTAACCAAATTGGGCTGCCAAAAATTAGAAACCCATTAGAAAATTTGAAATGACGCCCCTGATACGATTTCTACTTCAATTTTCAAACGGTATCTAACTTTGGTACTTATAAAATTGGAATGCTAAGCAATTTACATTTGTACGAATGATAAATAAAAAAAATGAGGTAAATAATAATGATAATAATGATGATAACAAATGGTTAAAACAAATTGATAAAAGATCAAAATTAAGCTTTGATAAGACTTTTATTGTTGTGTTTTATACTTGTCGTATATCATGAGAATATAATAATCAATAAAATAATATTTGGGTTTCTTATCATTTTGTAAATAACGACATATTATAAATATTATAAAAAAATTCAATTATAATAGTAATAGAGGCTTCATAATATTATTATGTATTTAAATATATACAAGATTTGGTCAGTTCAAACAAATACAAATCATTATAATGTCTTAATCATTATTAATATACATTGTTTGTTTCCGTTCTAATTTTTATTATTATGTTAATTTGTATATTACTTTGTTATTATACACGCTATAGCCTATAACAATATGTCACCACGGTGTATCACTATTATTTTCATAAAGTTAAATTTTCGACTATATACAATATAATTAAATAAATTTTATAATTTACGAACATTTATTATTAAATTGTACTATATATTATTATATTATTAGTGTTTGACATAGAAAATAGATAGTAGAGGTACTTTGATGACACATACAAATTTGCGTCCTTAGTTAATTAATATAGGTATAAATAGGTACCGCATAATATAACCGTGGGGGAGGGGCTTCCACTCGTTTTACTCTAAAACATATTACCACAATCCAACAAACATTTCATAACTTATTATAGGTATTTAATTTAAAAGTTTTAAGTTTCAACCATACGCGTGTGTAAATGGTAGACTTTACAGGCATTTAAGGCAATACTGATATTTTTTTAAAATTGATCAATAATATAGTTTAGACTATAGTTTTAAATAATTCAGTTAAGTTATTTATTATATATTCTATGTGATAATGTTTATTATTTTGTCTAAAATGTTTTAAATGAGTACTGAATTCTTATTATAACAAGAAACACTTAAGCCGAAAGGGTCTAAGCTGACACCGTAGGAGATGCTTAACCTTTCAACGAAATGAACAAAATACATAAATATAATTCCATAAATGAAAATGTTTTTTTCATTTATAATATTATTGTCTTTTTGTTTTTTAGAACAAATATTTTTAATCCTCTGTCGTATTTTATTGTTCATGGTTACAAGGTTAGAACGATCAAATATAAAATTTTAACTTTTTGTTATTGACAATAACTTATTGTGCTACATACTTTATTATTTGTACCGTCGGCATTCGGTCGAAATTCAAAAGTATCTTGTAAATCGCAACAATTTACGTTTAAAAAACGTAAAACACGTGAAAAATGGTCTAAAAATTAAGAAAATGTCATAAAAAACATCAAAAAGTGTAAAAATAAGATTACATTAAAAATATCTGTATCCACCCAGAACAAATTTTCTATTTTCAAATCTACATTTTAGAACACTAGAAAAAAATATGACATTGCATAAAAACCCCAGCTCTACTTATCGTCTTTTACCAATGTTTTCTAAAGAATGTGTTACGGCACACTAGTGTGTTATGAAATTTTAAAAATGCGTCATGATATTTAGGTATTTTCGATGAATATATTTCTCTGGTCCTAAAAAACTTTTTTTTGGCAAATAGACAATATTTCGAAGTGTGCCGTAACTTAAAATAAGTGATCTGAAGAAATCTGCAGCAATGAAAATAAAAATTAAGAATCACTGCCTTATATCGATTCATTAAACGCAATGAATAATAATTATCATGTATCACTATATCAGATATCAATACATATACACATTTTGTAAACAGTTAAAAAGAATGTATTAACTTCGTGTTTTATAATAGTCCTAAATATTGTACTATCCTATAAGTTCTAGTTCTAAAAAAGTAGGGGTTGGTACGTTAAAATATCTGAAAATTTAATTGAGGTAGGTACTCAGTCCCCAAGCTAGAATATTTAAGTACTGCATAATATTATCATAGATTAAATAACATTATAGCCAGGCAATGCTAATGCAATAATTTATGGCTCATTACTTTGATTTTATAATAGTTTAGACTTGACTCAATAGTTGCGCATTGTGGCAAAAGGAGGATATCTTCTATCTATTCGCCTCCTGCAACCATGTGCCATTATAGTGTGTTAAATCTAAACTATTATAAGATCTAAATAATGAGCAATAAATGATTGCATTGGCGTTGCTTATCTATAGTGTTATTTAATTTAAGATATTAAATTAATATTATTTTCTCATTAATATATTTGACGACAATATAAAATAAATATATTGAGTATTAATATTATAGTTTATAAATAGATGTTTAAAGACCAAACTAAATTATCTATTTTGTTAAAAGTTGTTTAGGAAAATGATGAATGTGTAAAAATGTGATGAGTATTAAATCTTTATCGACAATAATATCGACGACACTGTGATATTAATAGTGCTAAAGATGATATTATTGATCAGAACGGTGGAGGACAACAGGACGAAAACAATTTAAGTTAGCAGGGTCTACAGGATGTATAAAGATAACATCGACTGAGACAGCAGAACATTGAATGAGGTATTTATATTATGGCAATTCTGAATTCATATAGACTTATAACAGTGAACGCTAGTGGACATTTAAAAAGAGATATTATTAAATTATTATCTATGATGTGGCGCATTATAAATGTACCTAAAAATCAAATATATTATTAAACCAGGTGGGGAACGTTGACTTTTTATTAATCAACAATTTTTGTTTCAGTCGAGTGTATCAAGACAATAGTTTAAATTAACAAAACAACGATTCGTCGTGGTTAATTGACAAAGTAAATTAGTTTCGAAAAGTACCTACATTTTATTTTAAAATAAAGTGAAATGTAATTTAATGAGTTTAGTTTTAATTAAGTATCTATTCGTATACCTGCATAAGTATTAAAATATAAAATAACTGCAGACTTTTTAAATTTCATTAAAATGTGTACATTTTGGTATTATTAATCATAAATTCATTGTTGGGGTAAACAATATTACTAGCACTAAGTTTGTTATAGGTAGGCAATATACAATAAACAATATACTTTTGGTTTATAAAACATTTCCTCGAATTCGTATACAAATATTTAATTTCGATTTTAAGTGGTTCATTCTTTTTTAAATGTAATCATTGTAATTTATAATTTTCTAATGACATTTTTATGTTGTGTTTATATATTTACTTAAGAATATTTACTGGAACTGTTGATTAAAAATTGTAAAATAAAGAAATTAGTTTGTGAAAAACATTATTTTCAAAAAAAAATTAAAAACAAATATTGTAAAAAATATATTAACACTTACTATTAAGTGTGCAATTAAATTTATTTATATTTTTTAAATTGAAGGACGTTTTAAATCGATTTCAATATGCAATACTTAAAGTTGAAAGTTTAAATAATATTGCGAAATATTTACTTTTGTATCACAACTAACTTATAAATGGTATAAATGTATAATAGTTTAATAAAAACAAATAATAAATTATTATAGCTATGACTTGTATGTTTAACAATGCCTATGTTACTTAGAGAATAATTTTATTATTGTTATACTATACAAATGTTATAATTAAAAAAAAAAAATGTTGGTTACAAATGTTAAGAATAGTTAAGTTTAAAAAATTAATTTCTCATTTTTAGATTATATTATTACAATAGTTATTGATTGACATATTACCATTTGTTTATCTTTAATTTACAAAACAATCTGGAGTCAAGCATTTTGGTAACTAATAAATTGTTGCCCAATTATATTTAAACATTATCAAGATTTTCAAAGAAACCTGTAAAAAAAGTAACAATTTATAATAATATATTATATAATTTTTATAGATTTTCTTGTTATAATAAGTAATAACACATAATAATTATGCTTATTTGTTTGGTTATAAATGTTATGATATACCTAAAGTTATTTTAAATACCTCTGATTTTATTTCGTACAATGCATATTATGATTTGCTTAATTTGCTTATAATGTTTATCGTTTATAGATGATGGATATGACAAATTATCACTTAATAGTTAATGGCATTGATGCACGAGCACACAGTATTATGACATACTAATTTATTTATTTCAAGTATTATAAGAGTAAAAGTATATTATAAATAAACATTTGACATTATAGAATGATTACTAATACAATTGCAGAATACGTATCAATACGTACCTATACGTCTAATAAATATAAGAAAACAGTGATGGAAATAAAAATAAAGTATTTTTCAAGAACTATAAATTTGCTACTTTTTGAATACTATTTGACTTAAAGGATAAGGAATATTGATATTATAAGATTGTGTATTATTATTACATCATAATATAGGTATTGATCGTAATACTAAATATGAATATTTTTTAGTCTTGGTATTATAATCGTATTAGGAACCTATATGTATTTGTGAATTATTAAAAAAAAAAATAATAATAATACTATTTTATATGGTCGACTATTATGAAATTGAAAAGGGAGATATTGTAGTCATTTTACGATGACATAAAACGTTTATGTTTAGAGACTATAACATACGAGTAAAGTTTAAAATTACCTCCGTTATCGTAAATAAAATTTTTTATCGTTCAATTTAAAATCGATGATAATCATAATGAAAACAGTGATCAGAAATTCTGAACTGTCACGACGTGTTTACGTCACCGTATCAAATAATATCAATCCTAGTAAATGTAAGTTTTATAGTATACCGAATTAGTGGAGTAACTAGATTTTTTAGCTGTATTGTAAAAAACAAAACATTGTCTGAGAACTTAATTCTAAAAATTTTTACGGATCTTATCATTTTCTCCGCATTATTTCACATATCCAATAAACATGAGGAAATGGGAAAATACATGCACATAGGTATACTAATCTGTATAATGTAAGTCTTATTAAGAGAACATTTCACCCGCACGAATATTGTCTCCGTTTTCCAAGTGTGTAACATAGACAATTTACGTTCAGCAGTTCTCATTTAGCTTTATTAGTTTATTAAAGTAGTGATTTTATTTATTATTAAATTTAAATATAAAAATATATTCCGTGATTTGTTGAACATTTTATTTCGATATTTTAAATTTATTATATACGTGTAAAGTATTACAATATAAAACTGTTCATAACTCGCTTCAAAACTCGAACACCGAAAAAAAATTTACAACAAATTACAGAATAAGTTATTATCTTTGAAGGGATCGCAGCATACATATTTTTCATACGTTTTAAGCCTATAAGCGGTGGTAAATTGCACATACTTCACAATGTCTGATTTTAATTTTTAATGTATGTGTGAATTATTTGACAAAATATCTAAGTTATCTAAGAAGTCGATTTTAAATTTTCAATTTTAAAGAACCCTAAAATTAAGATATTATATTTAAAATTCCGTCCAATAATTGCATTACATTTGAATTTATTTTGGGCACATCAGATATTAAATAGAAAAAAAAGATTCCTATTCAAAATTACGATTGAACTTATTTGGACTACTTTTGAACTTGAAGCATGTTAAATTTACTACCTGCCGCTTTTAGAAGTTTTTATAATCGTGCAAATAAAAAATGTTTCATTTTTCGCGACGTATTGACATGTGCGTACGTGTTCGAAAATTAAAAGCGATAACAAATTACACATACTAATGTTAATTTACTGTTTACATATTAACACAGCCCAAATGTATATGTCATATGAATTGCCTAAATATTACTCTTTAAAACATGTTTTATTTCAGCCCCTTAAGTTAGATAACGTATCATATTGGTTTGAGTATTTGACACGTATTGGCATCGCGAAAAAGACTTTAATTTTACGCCGATTCTTTAAATATACTTCTATAGTACTACGCGTATAGTTATGGTTTTATCAATATCCCGCAAACTGCTCTGATATGAATTTTATGTTGCGGAGCTGATAATGTTACGTAATAATATATTTAATAATAATAATTTGCTTGTTCGAAGAGCGTCACATCATACGACGACTACTTTATATTACGCGGACTTCTTTTGTTTGAACAGCTCATTTTGTGGGAAAATTTTGGCCCCGTTTGTGTAAACATCAGAGTTTACTCATCGGTTACCTTTAAGGCGACATCTAAACATATACAGGCATCTACTGACATCTACCAACCAATTTAAAATTATTATTTCTAGAAGAGAAAAAAATGATATTTGTTGGTAAATAGAAATTGTGTTTTTGTCTAAGGAATGAGAAACACCACGTGTTGAATTCTGTATACGCTGAAAGAAATAAGACCACAAAACGTCCTCGTAATATTGATTTAGTTTCTACCAGAAACATTTCTATCGATTTTCAAATCGTCGTTTACCTTTCCGATTGGTTTTTGAATCTCACGGGACTACGTTTTACCATCCAAAAACACTTGCTGGTTGTATTTTCTTTACGATTCATAAAAAAAAAAAACATTCACGTTTTACCTCGGGAATTTTCAGATTTCAAGTTATAACACATTTTAGATTATTCATTGTAAATTGATTTGATAAGTTTCTGTAAACATTAAATTAGTAATATATGCTCCAAAAATGATTTCTTTTTATTTATTCTTACCACAAAAAAAAACATTTCATATAAGTAGGTGCATACTTGAGTATGTTTCGTCTGTTGTATTGTATAAAATAAATTATCTATCAGATTTAAAGTTTAATCAGTTTTTATACGAAAATAAAAAAAGTGAAACACTTCGTTCGTTAATCAAGTCGAATTCTTATTAATTAATTTCCAATTAAATGTACCTTAATCGATTATATTAATTTATCGCGAGTTATCTCATACAGTTCTAGAATATTTTAGAATTTGTTTTATAAAGCGCTACTCATCCTCGTGGTTAAGATACGTGGAAACGGGGTAAAGTGGTAATCAATTGATAGTTTACAAGGGTCTGTATAATTTCAACGAGCCTTCGACGAGAACAAAATGTTTAATAACGTGATTATAGTGCACGTAATGTACAATCAATTGTCAATGAGTGGCGGAACATTTTTTTTTTTAAGATTTAATCGTCGGTTATTTAAGTATGTCTTTGAAAATGATGCATCTGCGAAATTTGAATAATGCAATAAATTGGAAAAATAAATTATATCTAAGTAACATTTATGAACGAAAAAAATAAAAATATTATAATATTAATAGCGAGCTATTATAGTTTATTTATGTATTTTCATCATCATTATCACCATTATCATTATTATTATTATCATCTATAGATAATAATATATAAATATACATAATATATTATACACACTGCTGTTAGATAAAAGGGGTACCTACTTTCTTATATTATTTCATAATTTACTCTATTTACACAAAACACAAGTCTCAGAAACATTATTTATTGACGGCATTTTGTTCGAAAATAATACGAATAACTTCTATTTGTTTTATTACTTATTTCAGTTTTTCGCCTTTAGGCAATTTCCAAATTGATATCACTTAACGATGGTACTCAGTACTTACTAGCTAGATACTTTACGTTAATCATTTTAGGTTCAGCGTGCAGAGGGTGATTCGGTTCTAGCAAATAATGACTATCAATACTACCCTCGTGTTATACGTTTTTGCTCAATTCACTTAAACAAACGTGTACTCGTATACATCGTGAAGGAACCGCGGCTTCTTAATAACAAGGAAGTGTTTATGGGTGAATTTTTGTATTATTTTAAACCTTATTTTGTTGTCAGTCGATAAATAATTTTTTTTATAGTCACGATCGTATAAGCAAATTTGTTTTTAAATAATTCAAAACATAATCTAAAACATTTTTAAGGAAATATAGCATATACGATAAATTGATTATATAACTGATTGATACTTCATTTTTTAAAATTTAGTTTTAACATTGCTCTTGGTTGTTTGTTTTTTATTTGGCAAGTATATCCGTTCTTTTATTTCCGATTATTCCGCAGTGTCTTGGTATCCACGAAAAAAATATATTATTGCTAATTTTTTAAGCTACATCGATTATTTTTCTAACAATAGTATTATTATTATTGCTATTATTAAGACTTGATATAGTGTTCACGAAGTCTGTTAAAATGATATAATTTTTGGTTTGTAGATTGAAATTGATTATATACGATATAGCTTTATATATTGCTAGTGCTTCGGCTATGTATAATGTATATTGTATATATTCTACAATTTTCCGAAGAATTTTCGGTTTTTTCTGTTAGATGAGTAATTGCTGCAACACCTGCTTCCATTTTTCTGTTTTTTAAACATCTGTATACAAACATATATAATATATTTTTATGTAGTCCAGTATTTTGTCTATTAATATTTAATAAATGTTTGTAATTGTATAATATATGATTATGAGTAGTGTCAATTCGTTTGTGGTGGAAAAAAAATATTGATATCGCATATAATGTGGTTTTTTACGGGCTAAGTGTAGATATGTTATTCATTGGGATTAAAAATGATTTAAGCTAATCGAAGAACTTTGTACAAATTCGTTTTCGAGGTTATACAATGATTGACTGTAACATCAAAAGTTAGACCAATTAGAAAATTATGTATGAAATATATAATATTTTCTTAACGTCTTAGCTAAGTAAAACTGATTGTATTTCCATGTATATCGTATGTTTTTTTTTCAATCAAAGCTTATTAGTTCCATACTCTCATGTGTTATTTGCATGCAATTGTTTCACATATTTCGATTTCGATTTTTAGGTAGCAATCGTTACATTATTATTAATAGGAAGGCAGAACATAATAATATATTTTATAGATGAATAATACATCTAATGAGAGTACGCATTTCATATTTTTAAAATACGCATACAAAATATACAATTAATATTATATATAAAATAAACACGAATCGATAAATATATTATTACTTTCGTATTTATTAGGGTAATCTACAGGGGTAGAGAGGACAATTAATTATTTTATAAATCCCCTGAATTAAATCTGTCACACGATTAGGAATTTAATTATACCACTTTACATTACATGAAAATTGTAGTAAATTTAATTAATATAACTTTTTAGCGATTTCCACTAAAAATGTTTCGGGGTTTTTTACTTTTTAAACTTTCTAAATACAATGCAAAATAATATAGTATAATATAATATTATAGGTATGCTATTTGCAGTTTATTGATATTAA
>JACXSJ010002197.1:0-53247 GCA_014851325.1 Pentalonia nigronervosa | reverse complement strand
TGTGCACAACGATTGTGTGCACAACTGCAGTACTGCACTACTATAATAATACACGCCGATACCGTTCCGTCGCGGACAGCCGGACGGCCGTTTAGCAGTCGAAATAACCCAATCCAAATATTAAATATAATATTATAATATTATTATTTTCTTTATATTCTGAATTTACATTTTTATATTTTGAAAATAATCCTAATTACATAGCAGTTACTTAGTTGTATTATTATGATTTATGTTTTCAATTTTTCTTGAGGTTGGGTAGGTAGTGCACATGCACTTGTGCACATACACACGAGCCGCTACTGCTTGATTATCAGAAATTTTCATCACCGACTATGCCAATGTGTCCAAATTGTAATTACATTAGGTATTGTTTTTTTTTTTTTTTTGGTTATGTGTGTATTGAGTGAGTCACTTAAGATAGTATTCACATTTTTAGTTTTATTTTTTGTTTTTTGTTTATATCTTTAACTGCAGTAATTTAGCAATTGCTTTCGTTGTGTTTATGGAGCATGTTTTTGGGAGTTTAAACAGTGTTTATAATTTATTTTTTCTATAGATATTCCAACACCCTTATCACTTTGGAGGCATTAATAATTCATTGTAGTATTGTTTAGTGAAATCCGTTTTTGAGTAAATTTTTCAATTATAAAATACGTATAATGTACAGGACTACAGTTTATGAAGTCAACAAGCTGCATTATTAAGTTGTTTCGAAATCAACGAACCACTTTTTCAGTGTAGTAAAAGTAGGTAGTTAATTTAAGATATGAGCATATCGGACAGTGTCCGACGGGGCCGCGCTGCTGCTCTGGCCTCCATGCCCCCATCTGATCTTCTCGGCTTGGAGAAACTGAGAATCAGAGCCCGACTGGGTGCAGTGAATATTCCAGATGCGCCACTTCTTTCCAAAAACTCCGTGAAAACTGAGGAACGGAGAGTCACTAACACCCTGTAGCAAGCGAGATGGTCCGTCTCAACTAAAGCGTTGTGGACGCGACTGGCAATCCCGGCCGTAGACAGGTGGCTCGGGAGGACCATGCCGAAACTACTTCTGACATACCACATGGCCCAGATACTGACGGATCACGGTTGCTTCCAACACTACCCGTACCGAATGGGCAGGGCCACTAGCTCGCGGTGTTACCACTACGACAGAGTTCAACACAGCCAATCATACCCTGTTTAAGTGCCCGTACTGGCCTGGACACAGGGATGATTTAGAGACCCGCCTCGGCTGCCGCTCGAGCTTCGCGTACCTGCCGGATTTCGTCTGCGGACCAGCTTTTGAGGGTCTCTCGCCGACCCGGAACACAAGGAAGTCATCCTACGAGACGTTGAGGATACCTTTAGAACATTCTATAAGATGGTCGAAGACGTAATGACGATCGAGGAGGAGTGAGTGAAACAAGCTGCCGAGGGTAGGTGAAAAGGACCCTTCTAAATTGCCCCCCTCACCAGGTCACTACCGCAATCCGCGGATCGAAGAAGAACGTGGAAAACGACTCCACGCTGCACAGTAACCGTCGGAGGTGTCACCGACCCACGCTCTTCTCACACTCTTTGACACCATGGTGTAAAATCATTTTTTGTAATAATTCACCATGAAACATACACGACTTTTTAGAAATGTAATATTTATTAGTATATGATTTTTTCAAACTTATCGTAATTAAATACATAGTTGTACCTATATACTATATAATAAATCAATAATTGTTTATCATTTTGGATAAAAAAAAAATTGCTTTGTATATGAATAAAGTGCTCTTTACGCATACATACATAATTTTTAATCTAGTAGATACTAACTTTCAGATTTAGAAAGTTTTTACAAACAATAATAGTATTTGTGAAGTTTCATGCAGAAATATTTATGCATCTTTTAGAAAATTTAAGTTTAGTTTTATAACATCTACTCAAATACTGAAATAGTATTGCGTTATTTTCATTAAAATTTATAGGAAAGATTAGTAGTGAACAATATCTGGATCAATTTTTGTATAATTAAAAAATGTTTTTTGAGTATCGTACTTGTAACAATACACTTCAAAAACTTATTATTATGTAAAATTATTATTATTTTTATTTTTATTATTTAAAAATTAAGGCTTCAACTGCATTGGTTTATTAACCTGGCATTAAAAATTACATTATTATGTAAAATTATTTTTTTTTGTAATGATTTTAAAAATTCATAATTATTTTAATACTGATTAATGATTATAAATTATATTATAATTATGATAAAAAATTATATATACCTATATGAATTTAAATCAATTTTCAATAATTACATTTTTTTATTATATATCTAATATGTTGGTAGGTACCTAATAATATTATTATTTCAACCCGTTAAGTAAAGTAGTCAAAAATAGGTAAACTTAATTACTATATATTGACTCCGCAATTGTGAGAAATAACGTTATCGTATGTATTATTGCTGCTAGTCTTCCATACTTTATACATCCAATATTGGAAAACTATGTAGAAAGTGCAGAAAGTGGAATGTTATATACTTGTGTGATTAGTTTTGGTGAGGAAACAAATTTGCCTTGTAACAAACAGTAGTTGGTTTTATTAAATATTCTGCTAGGAAATAAGTTTGATAGATATGCAAAAGTTGGTTGAACAATAATTTATATTTATGTTATTTTTGAGCCAAAGCCATTAAAACTACCTAAGTTCAGTTTTCGTTAGATATTATAGATTATATATGATAATGCATCAGAAAATATAATATGGATCTGGTAAAATAAATTTTTATCACGATTTGTTTGCTCTCTTCAAAATCAATAATATATTGTTATTTCTCTAGCATTGAATTCCAACAATATATAATAGAGTTATATTATATACGATAGATGTATGTGAAAAGTAATCAAATAAATCTGCAAAATTCAATTCGTTGTTCAATTGTTCTCTCAAGGAAACAATATTCAATAGTGAAAAAATAGTAGATAGACGAATATATATATATATAATATATTCATGTTTAGGTGAATTCAGGAAATATAGCAACAGTGTGGTAATCGGGTAGACCTAAAATATTATGAAGCAACTATAGGTGTTATAGAAGTCATAGGAATTGACCGTGTTACCAGGTGAGGTCTTTTTTCAATTTTAAATCAATGATTTATAATAAATAATTATATTTTAATATAAATTGATAACAGTTATTACTTTTCTCTGTGTATTAAAAAAAAAAAAATAACATACTCTCATAAAATTATCTTTATTACGAGTAACATATTTAAAAGTCAGTAATAATTTATTGATTTCTGATGAGAGAATAATTATTATGTTAAAATAATTATATTTTGGAAGAATATTTTGAGTATTTTTAAGTTATTCAGAGGTTAGATTTTAAGTATATTATGTATGGACAAAATTTCTGCAATATAAAATTATATATAAATATTTTTTTTTAAACAAAAGTATATATGATTAATGTAAAATATTGTGTAGAGTTTTATCATTCAGTTTTGTTGAAAACAGTTATAATTATTTTTTATCTATGGACGAAATGTTATATCAATTCTATAATAAGTAGGATCAATAGAATAAAGAATAGCATCATTATATAAAATAGTTGAAAGTTGTGATCGATTGATTATACCGTGTACGTTAAAAAAGATTGAGTCGAACAAGCGCGAAACATTGAAGTGGAAATGGTAATGCCAATAACGAGTGTCGAGAATGACAAGAAACAGATAATGTTTATGTTTGAAAGGATTTTGACAATTTCGACAATTTTATAAATTGAAACTGATCTAAAATAAAAAAAACACATTGACTTTAATGTGCATTTCGAACAACGACCGATTCATTCGACAGGTAGGATTTAATTTGTGATATCATTCAGTGCCACCCCAATTAATATATCTCTCCAATTGTTGCACCTTTTAAATTAATAAAGGTAAATATTTAATTTTTTTAATAATAGTTTTTAAATAAAAAAAAAAAAAAACAATAATTTATTATATAATTACATGAAAGTATTTCATATGGCTTTTACTTATCATGGAATACATTTTTTTTTAATTATATACTTCACAATTATTATTAACATTATAGATTATGATTGCATACTTACATCAAAATTGTTTTTTTATAACTTTTGTAGTTTTGTTGAATATTTTTTGTAAATCTTCGTAATTAATATATCTATTAATATATTGGATGATATTAGTTTTTATACATAGAACTTTTGCTTTTAGTAATTTTCTCTATAAAATTGTTTTAATGTATTCACTGGTAAACAATATTTAAATACAAAAAAATACCAAGCAAAATAACCAGACAACGTGTTTTACGTTAACAGTAGTAGGAATGTAGGATTGACATCTTCAGCAATATTTATACATCTATGTGAAAAATATAGATATATTTTGATTGTTATTTGTTATTGTGTATAGGCACTAGCTAACATCTTGTGATGATGGAAGACATCGTTAAACCTTGGTATAAATCGAAATGTGATGTCTTAACATTGTTATATTATTATGTAAACGTTTACGATATATCATCATATAATGTAGGAAAATTATGTTATTTAATAATAATTATAACATAGTAAGCTCTCAGCTCTTATAGGGTACCTGTTATAGCATTACACTAAAATCTAGATTATGTAATATTATATTATATATTCCACTAATATTTTCTATAATTGCATACACGTTGCGCCGTCTTATCCAAAATATTAATTATATTATTTATATAATTAATATTTTTTACGAACATAATATTATAATAACCCTAAGTGAGTTATAAGATTACTTTTATTATACTTACAATTATGTCGAGTTTTTCAATTCTTGTTTGAATGAAAACATCACAAGTCAATTTTAACTAAAGTCCTACAAAATTATACTGGATGTACTCCATAGAATAATTTAGTCCATAATTAATTCACTATCATCTTATACGAGTACAACTAAAAAACGGTTATTTGTATTAATATGAATCAATTTATAGAAAGAATCATTTTGTGAAAAATCCACTACAAACTTAGAAACTAGTATAAATTTACTTATAACTATTAAAATATTGTAAACAAATTCTTATTTATCTTGAAAAATAAAAAAAAAAAGGTTTTAATAAGACATTTTTATTAATTGTATTGCAATAATATCGTAACTTTGAATTGCTGCAAATTATATCTCATAAATGTATAAATGTTTTAATGTTCGATCGTTAAACTTAAAGTTTTATTAGCAAGTATTATTTAATAGATATTATACACTATACTATAAGGAATAATTTAAAAATCCAAAATAGTTGTGAAGAAATCGAGATCAAGTATAAGATTTACTTTTAAATTATTAACAACGTGAAAAATGACAAAATACTTTAAATCATTAAAACATTTCATCATATTATTTTACTGAAATTAAGACTTAAAATTTGAACTAAAAAGTAACAACTATAATATTTAAACAATTCCAAATAAAACGTTGGAATTATTCATGTCAATGAGTTTTAAAAGTCTTAAAAGACATTCAGAGAAAAATATAAGAAAGTTGAGACAAAATACAGATACTGGGTATAATGTCACTATTTATACGTTGAAAATATCAAGATTTCAATTTATAATTAAAAATTTACAAACTTCGATGGTTATAATATTCAAAATATCGTTGTTTACTTTTATCACAAAACAAAGACAAAAATAGTTCTCACTTCTTGCTGTAAAATCCAATGATCTTAGAGGTAAAAAAAAAAGAATTGTATGAAAATTATCTATGTCAAATTTCTAATCTATTGATATTAAGTTGATACGATGCATTGAAGTATTGACTCAAAATTTGGAAATGGTCTTTCCATGCATTATGAAAAAAATATCTGAAATTTATTAACCAATACAAAATAATTATGTATATTTTATATTTTTAGGGAAATATAACATTCTCGTGGCAAATTATTCAAATATTCAATTCAATAAGCCAATGCTATTAGCTTAGTAAATTGTTTAATTTGTGAACTGAGCTACAGATTTACTAGCTGTAATTTAAGTACATTTAAATTTATTATTTTCTGAAATCATTTAATTTTAATCAAAGGTGTATTTAAAGCAAGTTAAGCAAGTTAGATAAAAGCAAATTATTAATAAGTGCATTTTATCGTTAGTTTATAAAATATAAACATTTAAAACTAACGTGGCAAATCGTTATTTTTTAGAATTTAATTTTAATTTAATCTTAGTTATAGTTATTGACCATTTGTATATCCCTAATCCTTATAAATTATATTATATTTAATAAACTGAACATATTTTATTATATTCAGGTTGGCTTTTGAACAAAAATTTTAAAAATAATAATAAAAAAATGCTACAAATATACAACCAATGTTAACAAAAATAATATAAGTAGTTTATAATTAATCCTAAAAAATCGTTTCAACAAGTTTTAATGAACTTCAAAAGAACATTCACTAATTGTTAATTCAAAAAAAGTTAATTTGAATAGTTTATTAAACAATTTAAACCATTAAATACTATTACATTCATGTAAGTGAATAACCAAAACTAAATTAACCATCATTAGAAAAGAATAAATCTTATCGATAAAATATTTAAAGCTTGCAGATAATTTATATGTAATAAGTCAAAACGAATATATTATATTGTTGATAAAATGTAAATGTATATAACTTCAGAAATTAAACAATATACAGGTATAATATATATTATGATTAGTGATATTTGAATAATGAATAGTAATAATTATGAAGTTTTTTAAAATTGGTCGACAAGCCAAAGAGGTGTTCTTTTATAAAATAAAGTTTCAAAACGCTATATGTACATAGACTTAAAATAATATGTTTATTTCCTATATTTTAATTGTGTAAAAAATGATATGGATTGTAAATTTTATTACGACTATAATTGGTCGTTATGATAAAATATTATTATGTGGCAGATTATAGAACAACAATGACTTAAAGTTAATATTATTTATAATTGTGTAATCAATAATTTGGAAATCATATTTGATAAATCAAACTTTTTATATACCTTTAAAAATGTTTTCATTCTTAACCATTTTTATTTCAATAAAAAAAAACTTGTATTTTTTAGTGTCTAATTGTATAGTACCTAACTGTTATTGTTTGAACAAGCTATTATATTATACCTTATAAACAATATTAAACAAATAATAATATATATTTTAGTATTGAGGATAGAATGCTTTGTTTGAAACTAAAAAAGTTATCAAACTAATTTATTCTGTCAACATTCAAATAAGACAATTATTGTTGAAAAAAATAAACGAGGTTAAAGTTGTAAAGATAATTTTTTTCAAAGAGAAGAAATATTTTTATTCGTATTTATTTTAAACTTAAACCAAGGCTAAACTTTTTCACATTTCTATGTTGTTCATAAATAGTTAATATACGTTGCACTTCCGAGTATTGGTTATTGGTTAACTGTGTTGTGCGGAAAGCGTTGAATAAAATCTGATCAATGATAATTTAAAAAGTTCAGTCTTAAATCATTTCGGTTACGATCTCATATTAATTATTGGTTTCTATATTTTTATCGAATCAAGACGAAAAACTTTTTTTTATGTTATTGTATAGTGTATGTTTTTCCAAGACAAAAGTTTAACAAGTTACTCAATTACTACCTGGTTTAATTTATAAATAGTTTCTTTTAACTACCTTTTTATTATGTAGTTAATAAAATTTGATTATCTTTTTAAATCTTAAATCGGAGTTAAAATAATCCTATTAATAAATACATAATACAATATCATGTCTGCTCATAGAACGCATTGTATAAGTTTAAGTTTAGGTTTTGGTTTTAAAAATATAGATCTAAATATTACCTTTTATAGCTCCCGATTTCCGTAATTTATACAATCCATTTGATTAACGACACATAAGACCTCCATAATTTCAATTTCATAAAGGTTTAAAAAAAAAAATATTGAGACCTACGCCATTTGAAAAATATGTCATCCTGTACGCTGACAAATCGTTATACTACTAAGCTATTATTTACAAATATTTTATTTTGTAGATGAACACACGGTGTTATGTCATATAGTGTGTTATAATCGTCACATTATTGTACTTACAATGGTATTGGTACATCGGTGTAGCCGTGGCGTGTGCAACAAGATCTCGGTATAGTATCATACGATGAACCTAAAATCCAGTTAACTTCGTCGGATGCTTCTGTTATTCATCGACGGTGTTGGTTGGGATTTCCGACAACGGTATGCCCGTGAGTGTGGCAGCTGCGGTGAACCGAATTGTGTGTGTTTCTGGGAGTCGACTGTTTCATTAGCTCTCATATCAATAATTAACTGCCAACTCTATACGGAATATCTCGGATCGTGAATAATGTTATACAGTAAGTCATTGACTGTTCTCATCATAAAAGTGTGTGACATTGCGTTCAACCGAGTTTAATGTTATAATATAAAATTGTTATTCGATAATATTGTACGATTATATTATATTACTATTATTAATATTTTTTTATTTATTTTTCTATTTTTTTTTTTTTATTGGATTTAGGATTCAAATACAATGGTTTATTAGCCTACCTATAGCTTAAAATATTTTTTTACAATTGTACAAATTGCACGTTTTTAAAATACTATTTTACAATTATTACGGAAACATAGGTTTTCATAGGGTTTCGTTGTTTTATAATGTGCTAGTTGTGAGATTTTGATAAAATTTAATATTTTAGTTTCTTGTCCAATATCGAATGCTTTTTTTTTTGGGGAAGTGGTGTTAATATTGGATTCATCGAGAATGCTGGTAGGTGGGGCATTCTAAGAATATATGTTTCACCGAGAGTACACTTAGATAGAGTACATGGGTATATTGTTATTATTTATACGATTATTCCATAATACCATACTGCATTAGCCCGAATAGGTACTGAAAACGCGACAGAGGTGTCCCAGGATAATAATATATACGGTTGTAAGATTGAAGGAGAACACTAAAGTAGACACTAATTTGCTTCCATTATGAATGAATCTTTATTCTTAATTAAAATATTTTAAGATTAATTGTTATAACTTAATGTTAAGGAAAATATAAATCCATTAGACCTGGCAACCAGTGAGATAGAGACAAATTATAATACCACCCTAGACACATATAAATTTTAAAAATGTTAATAACAAAATATATTTCAGTACGAACTAAAAATAATAATGAAATACTTATTATGTACCAACTAAAATAGTTAAAACAATTACTATACGTATTTGTAGTCATGTAGTCGATTCAATGATAAATATAATTAAAGAGAACAAAAAATGTAATATATTATTTTTTATAGGTACAGTTATATTTTTTTTTTGAAGGGGGGGGGGGGGTTAAGGCTTTGACAACTAAGACCATTAACCTGTGAAACTATGGGAAGAGTACTGTAAGGTAATTAACATGTACAATGTTTATGTGGCAAGGTTTTTACTACTACAAAACCTTGAATGGTCAACCATCGGGGAACTAGTAGTAGCAGTGCTTATTTCAATCGCAGAACGCGACTGGCAGCAGCCAATGCGCCGCGCCAAGCCACTATATTTAATATTAACCATGATATTACTGTTGTCTATGTTTACAATAATTATATAGCCCCTTGTTGATTTAAAGTATACGTCATACTCGTCGTAGCATAGAACGTCAATATTATTAAGTAAGAATATTTATAAATAGCCCGATAAGGCACTTTGATGAAGTATTTGACAAAAAGAAATATGCATTTATAATGAATTAGTATATTGATAGTTATCTCCAAGCAGAGCAAAGAAACTATTCTTCAGTCTTCATTTCTTCTAGTCTATTCTATCAAACTATGCCCTGAAATTTTAAGCTCTATGTTTGATTAGTTTTTTTAATAATAAAAGAATGTACATCTTGCGTTTCGTCACCCCCGTCACGAAATATCCGTTGATCGTTATCGCAGTCGGCGCATACCAAACTGCTTGGTATGAAATTCCATACTATTATATTATTTTAAATGCACCGATAATTAAAAATAATAATAAATAATAATATAACTGTTCATCCAGTTGGGGCCATGGTCCTAAGTCCATTAAGCCGACCGTTTCGCCGGGGTGTTACCTACCGCAACGCGGGGCGACAACGATGTATATAATGAAAAACAGCGGCGGCGACGGCGGCACGAGGAGGGCCGAAATCAATTCCAAGCGCGTAGACGATTGGTATCGGTTTTTTTTTCATTTCGATCCCGGATCGTGGACCAAGAAAAAAAAATATACGAAACTCCTAGAAACGGCTGCCAGCCGGTCTGTGTCTCCGTAATAATATATTACTCAGCTAAAGCGATGTGTGGGGGAGTGTATTAAAGACATTTCTTGTAAATCGTCTAGTGGCTTGACAATATAATATAACATTATACGGTGCAATGTGTATGATTGTAAATATAATACCTATAGCCCGCGCTATAAAGAAACCCCAATGGCTTATTATATTGTCTATTATTACATACTTGCAACGAATGGTAGGTTTTTTTACGGAAGTTCATTAGGTTTACCGTAGATACGACTGTGGATATTTTGCCGTCAAAAAAATCGACTCCACATAATTTCTGTATTATTATTATTATTTATTATGTTTGTAGATCGACGGTACAAGAAGTAATACTTTGAAAATAGCATTGTAATATTTTAATACGTCTCAATAATAAATAGACTCAATAATAGCTGCCAGGCTTACAAATTGGGCTGTTAGAGTAAAACAAAAAAAAAAAAGAAATTCAAAAACTCATAAAAAACACAAATAAATAGTAAATCTCGACTACACAGAAAAAAACATATACTGTAGCACAAAACACACAAATCATACTTATACCTACTGTAGAAAACATAATTTTTTACTTCGATTTTTTGATATCCGTGTAAGATATAATATGACGTCAGTTTTACTTATTTATATATTTAATACCTAAAAAATGCTTTTAAATTGTAAGACATTTGTATGTCACACTAAAAAGTGGCACAAGCAATAAAAATTGTTTTTTGTTTTACCAATATTCATCGCGTGTAATAATACTACCCAATCATTGCGATGCATCTGTACTACGGCTAAAGTTTAAATTTGTGCGTTACTCGTGTATCGCGGCTGTACAAAATAACATTTTTTAAAAGATTATATCTTGTCTTTGAACGTATGATGATTGCGCGCGCGCGCGCGCGTGTGTGTGTGTGTGTGTGTGTGTGTGTGAATGTGCGATTGTGAATTTATAAAGTGGTCGTGGCCTGCACATAACACGATTATGTGAAAGAAAAATAATAACAATATATATATATATATATATATATTAATACAGTCGCAGGGGGGGAGGGTGAGGTCCGGACGGAAACACCACGGCGGTGACGGAGGAACACGAGCGCGTACGACCAAGACGGCGAGGACACCGACGACCGCCGCGACTGTTTTTCGGGGGTGTGCGCTATGGCGCGCGCGCACACCGCCGGCCACCGCCGCCGCCGCCGCCGTCGCCTCCACACGTTACTATTACTACGTCCACCGTAACCTTCCACAGCCGCGATCGTACGATATACTATTATAGTGCACCCCGCCGCCCGGCCGCCCGTCGCCGTCGAGCGGGAAAAACGGTCGGCCTTTTCGCGCGCTCCACCGCCGGCGAGGTGGTTGTTCGGTGGCGCGGGGTGGAGAACCAGTGCGCTCAAGCTCGCGTCCCCCTTCCCCTTCTAAACTAACCCCGGCCACGGCTATACGCCACCGCGAACGCGCCTCCTCCGCCCCCCCAGCCCACTCACAAGCCGACGACCACGGTGTCAAGCAGCTGCTGTCGAGCGCGCGATAGTGTGTCTCTCCAACTCGCGGCACGCGGTCTCTTTCCGGTCACCGGTAGCGCCGGTCGTCGAATCGTCTGTGAGCGTTTACGTGAGCTAGTGTGTGTGCGAGAGAGAGAACCTCACCTCGAAGTGGACACACGCTCACCGGGTAAGTGACGTAAATTTTTTTTTTTTACTTCGAACCATAGCGCGCAATATAGTATTTGAATGTCTCGTGATCTACCGTTATATTATCATTATCTTCGTTGTTGTTGTTGCCGATGTTGTTATCACACTGAAAAAGATAGTAACTACTATAGGGAGCTTTATTAATATAATTAAGCACGGAGGTCCGGAAGTTGTTTTGAGGACTCAAATTCTAAAACTGTTATCTTTTCGTCGTCTAAATATAACAAATATTTAAACTATCTTGTCGATTGTATGAGTATGATATACATGTTTGTATTAAAATATACATAGGTTGTGCCGTATTAAAAACGTTATTTCGAATCGAAAAAAATAAAAATGAAATACCAGTCATTTAGGCCCGTCTCATATATTCTAAAAATTATCGTCTTGGTAAACTTGAAATATTTTTCTAGATTTTTTTCTTCTATCACAATTATAATACAAATACAACACTAATATCGTGTGACGTGCACATACACGGCTGTTGCTGACTAATCGGATCAAATACACATGAGTACATAACCGTGTAATTCAATTAACATGAAAAATAAACAATTTAATTGAAGAGAGTTAAGATATACTCTAAAACCATTGTTTAACAGACACACTTAAGAAATTAATATGTACTCATACATACTTTATAGAAATGTCTGCACTCGGCTATGAACAGTAGCACTACAGGTAGACAATTTAAACGTCAGCTATAAATTGGTTTCTGCTGTTGGAAATTATCCGTACATTATATTCTACAGTTAAATATTTAATTACAATTGAATTTTCAGAATATGATTTACTTAATTAATAGTTTGTTTTATATATTTTATACATTTGCGTATAGACTATCTATATAATATTATGCTCTAATGAATGATCATTCAATCACGGTTCGATCATGATAATATAGCAGTCCTTAATACTTCAACATTGTACTATCGACATGTCCGAATTAATATACAATACTCAATGTAATAAATATAAAAGATTTTTTTTATATTTATATTAAGAATAATTTGAAAAAAATAGCAATCAAGTAAAAGTTTCAATAAAAAGGTGGTTTGTTTGTATTCATTGTTTAATAATAATATAGTTATCGTTTTGTTTGTTTAAACTATTTATAAGTACGTGATCAGTGTATGCATATTATATTACGTGAAAAATTGATTACAACAAATTTGTATTTAATATTACATTATAATTTAATGCCCATTTAATGTGCAGTATTATAAATGTAAGAAATCAATTAAAAGAAGTGGAAATATTTGAAACTATACTTTTTTTTTTTAATAGTTTTCTATAGTGTTAGATTTACTAATTACATAATACTAATTATTTATGGCATCGCTTGAAAGAAAAATTTAAAGAATAACCACCAATAGGTTAAATTATTGTTTTGACGAAATTAATTGTCTTATATCATTACTTTTTAATTTTCACTGTTATCGGGTGAAGGTAGATATTTATTTTATTTGTTTTGTATTTTTTCAAGATGAGCTATTTTTATGGTACGGCTAGTTGTAAATTTAAGTGTGTGTTTTTAAATTATTTTTTGATATCCATAGTATAATATACATATATACAATTCAGACTTGAGTATTTAAAATTTTATGTGTATAGGAATACTTCTAAAACTCTAAACTAATATGTGGAATTAAACAAATTTTAAAAAATAGTAAGAACAAATAAGATGATTGTAAAAGTAATTCAGTAAATTTTTTTAAGAAATAAAATACATTTTAATACAAAGTTTGATGACAGGATTAAGTTTTGCTTACTTTAATACAAGTATACAGTATTTTTTTTTGTAAAATAATCTTACTGTAGTTTAAAAAAAAAAAAATAATAGGATAATTGAATCTACTGTTTGTCTTGTAAATAAATAATTTTTTTAATCAGTTTACAATAAATATATTATACATCTTTTTTTTTGCTTTTTGGAATACAATAAAATTAGTAGCTTGTTATTACATTTTATAGACATCGTGCTAAAAATAAAAACTATTAAAATTACAAAAAATATAATTTTAAAATTATTTAAAATAAAATTTGTAATTAATAATTATTTTTTAAAAAATTTTTAAGCGGATTTTCAATTTACCGGAAAATTGCCAATCTCTATTCCTGTACATTTTTTGTATTATTGTATGTAAATGGATTTTTTTTTTTTGGTATGGGCGGTTTTGGGCCAATGTCCAAGTGACTGTAAAAGCACAAATCTACGGTGCTTTTACACTTGATAAAAATCGTACGTGTTTGTAAATTCATACTTCCATGTTATTATAATAAAACGCTTTACAATATGACATAGGTAGGTACTCGATGTCGAACAAAATCCACAAGAGGTATAAAGCAAGTATACTCGATAACGGTTAGATTGTTCACCAGTATGTACAATATGTTTAAATTGCTATTTTATCACTATTCATAAAAAATCATTTTAAGCACAATAACGGCACTCAAATTCAAACCCTCAAAGAGCTGACTTCATATGCAGTTCGATGAATTTATTTAGGCCGTTGTAGTTATTTTTCTATAAATTTAATTAAAAACTTAAGTATAGTATAAATTTACTTAACACAAGTACAAATCGAACACACACACACACATATTTTAGTCTAAAATATTCGTGGTATGTATTATAAATCTGATTCTCGATGGAATTTTTCACATTATCTCTGAGGATGTTCCACTCTTACCTTTAGTGGGGATTACGTGTTATGATTTAAATTTATAAACATTTATACAAACATCACAGACAATAAAAATTAAACTTACAAAGTGATAAAATAAGATTTAGGCAATTTGTATAATCAAAATATACTTATGTACGGAAAAAATTGCGAGAACCTGGAGTATTATTTATGAAAATACTTAAGTAAGTTTTCGCGTTTCGCTTATAATTTATTACACACGCTTCATACGATTAGAAACCAACAGAACCCTTCAACGTTATAAAGTTTTATTATTTTCTTAGGTATTATAATAATAACACGTTTATTAGAATATTTTAAAGTTTAAACTATTGTATTTATAGCCATAAAATAAATTCAAAATATTTATTAGCAGTTTTATATGTAAAATAATAAGTGAGACGAATAATAAATTAAAAATTGTAGCTATCAAGTCACTAAAAATCAAAAAAATACAAAATAATATTTTGATAGGCTTAGATTAATATTTGATTAGTCTGGAGTGTTTATTTTTCTTGGACAGATGAAGAAAATTATTATAGAAAGTGAGCCACAACTTTTAACAGCTAATTAGGAATCGGAATGAGGTACTTCACTACGGATATCCTAATATGAAGGAATGTTTTCCTTCTCTTCTTTAAGTAAAATTTTATATTTTATTATTCTCCTAAGAATCACTGATCTAGTATAAACATTTTGTGTTTTAACAAAATATAGATACAACTTTTGAGTATAATACTAGTATACTTGTTTTCTTTAGAGTTTTTTTAACCACAAAATAAACTTTTTTTATAAATTTCTTAAAACTTCACAATAAATTAAACCCTGAGTATAAGGTATGTTGTGATCACAATACAACAACCAATCTGAGGCGTCATCAGACCTATTAAGATATTTAAATTTCATTTTTAAATATAATTTTGTTATATTTTGAACACATTTTTTATATTAAATCACCTCAAAATGTGTGTTTAATATTTTAATTAAGTTAGCCCTCATAATTTTAACAAGTGTGAGCATAAAAAAAAAATCTTTAGTTATTATATTTGTATGCATGAAGTTTAAACTAAGATCAGTTTTTAATACAAAGGTGAATACTATATTAAACATAAATATGTTGAAATGAAACTAAATAATAATATGTGTGACTGTTTACTTTTTTCATTTATAACTTTGCTAAAATCTATGAGTTAAAAAATTAACATACAATTTCATTTTAATATTTTTTTTTACTGACCAGAGTTTAAAAAATAAGCATACTGATATAAATGTATATAAACTCATAACTGATAAATAAAATTTCCATAGTTTTTTTGAAAAAAACTTATAACTGAACTGAGTTATTAATTTTCTCTATCTCACAAAACTTACTCTAGTTGAAAAATTAACTTTCTTTCTCTTCAGCTTTTATATTTATCGTTTTAATATTGTGAAATATCGTTGGAAAAATATTAAAATATTTAACATAGTTGACTTATATATTTATATAATTGTATGTATATTAACCTTAACTACCTACGTAAATATTTTTTATTTTTTTTTTTTGTGTTAACCTCCTTCAATTTATTTCCTGTATACGTGTCTGATCATAAAACAATTATATAGGTACCATAGTAGAAACATAATGATTGACTTAAATAACAAAATTAACTTAAACTTTAAACAATACAAGAACATTATCAATATATATATATATGATATACAAATTTCAATCATGTAACATTTTGTTTTATATTATTTGTTACCATCACTGAAAACTTTTTGAAACGTCAGAAATGTAAAACTATTTTACTCCTTTATTCCTTCCTAATAAAATCAAATAATATAATTTTGTAAAAAGTGTTTTATGTACTTTTCATTCAACAGTTGTGTATTTAATTTTAAAGTTTACCATTCTAATAGTAAGGACATTTTTTGTTGTATGAAAAAATATTTTCATAATAACGCAATTGTTCGTCAAACATATAAAAAAACATTTTTAGATAAATGAAAAAGATAATAAACCAAATTATCATTGTAAAACTAGTACCTACATTACTTCACTCCAAAATTACAGCGACATGAATGCGTGATATTATGAATTAACTTTAGAAATAATATGAACTTCAGATAAATAATTATTATAATATTATGTATGCACATTAAAACGGATCAATTTAATAATAATATATAAATCATTGTCAGTAGGTCATAAATTTGCCTATAACAAGAGAAATTAAAATGTTTCATAATAAAAATATATGTTTCAGCATTTGTACTAACCACTACCATTCATGGCGTCCACAAATACACCTCCTGAAATTCCACCGCGAAGACACAGCTCAACCGTTTCACCAAACAAGTAAATATTACATATTATTTTTATTTTATTTATATCTAATTTATCTTTTATTAAAAAAACCTGTGTAACATTTAATTATATTATACTTGATATATAGTATACTTTCATTTATTTTTTTATTTTTTGTTCATTTATAAGGTCAAACATTTATGTTTTTTTTTGATAATTTAACATTTATTTAATGCAAAAGCATTGAGTTATAACAGAAAAGTAGTGTTTGTATCATTAGCATTTTTCGATACTATTTAAAAATATTTATATAATATATAATTAATTTTATGTTTTAATGTGATCTGAAATGAATACAAAATATTATTATTATTATTTTTTTTTTTTTTTTTGAAAAGAAGAATTCCTTTTGTAAGAAACTTTTCTCTATATTTTGAAATTTAGTTACCAAGAAAAAATATTTTTTTAAATTATTTTCGACTTATTCCAAGCCAATTGAATAATTATAACTATTGAAGTATTAGTAAAATAATGATACTAATAGGTAATTAAAAATTTGTTAAACCTTTTTTTTTTTAATTATATAGCAAACAAAATATTTTGATAATTATATCTACATATAAATGATTTATAAATAAGTTTATATAATTTTATTGATATTATATTAAAATTATACATTACAATAATAAAGTTAGATTTATTTTTCTAAAAAAAAAGAATTTTTGGTGCTCAGAAACTACTTATAAATCGTGATAGACATTGAACTTTATCCTCATCTTGAGTGATTTTGCTAGTAATAATGAAACCTGAATAATGCAACTCCAATTTCTGACACTTCATTGGCAACTCACAGATTCTTAAAAACTTTTTTTACGTCCAAGTAACTTTAAGACTTTTCAAATTTACAACATCAGTTTCTCAGAGTTCATTGAGCCCGAATTATTTGAAAATTCCTATCGTTTTTTTGCTAAACTATGTAACTGCACATTTTCTAATGATGAACGTCTATTTTTGGTTGTACATTGCGAACTTCTGGATTACGATTATTAATTATTTCGGGAACTATCTTACACATTGTTTCTACTGAGACATTTGGTCAAACAAACATAGACCAAAGAACTCGTCTGTCAGATACGAGGCATGTCCCATCATTTTCTTCACTGTAGTATTTGTAATATTTGAATCGTCATAATGTATTAAGGTATTTATCAGCTGTATGTCATTGTCGGGGGCATATATTCTTAGATGTGCAGGCTGTGAACCAATTTATTATAACAGAGAGTAACAATAAAAACGCAGATTTTTTTTAATCCCTTTTTCTCTTTAGTATTCAGATGAAATTTCTCACTAAACATAAATATTTTTAAGCAGTAAATTACCTTTAAAATCCAACGAGCATGACTGGTAGCACCTGGAGTCATAAATCTAATTTCTCTGATGGGTTTCTTACTAAGAAATATAACTGATGATTCCAGCATACACAATAATTATATCTTACTTGTTTTATTTGAAGCATTTCTTGACAAAAATAAACTAGGTTATATGACTCATATCTTTGTTTTACTGTAACCCTGAGAATAATAGGCTTGGTTGGCCATAATATATGCTGACTGATCAATTTTTGATCAACAAGACTTAATGTAATCAAAATGTCAGTATCAGGCACAGATTTATCTGTAGGTAACACTACTCTAACTATATTATATATATTTATGTGTTATTACTTATTATCATTGTAACTAAGTTTTTTTTTACTTTTCTTATAATTTATTACAAGCACATAAGTTATAAAGTTAAAGTCGTGCTTACCCATAAAATATGTTTATTTTTACAATAAAACAAACGTATTAAGTACTTAAATTTATTAATTTTAGGATTATTAATCAAAATTCTGCTACAGAGTCAAAATATCCTTCCTTTTTATCACGAAGACATTCATCTTGTATTGACGATAATATGGATAGTGAAACTGACACTGTAAGTAGACTATTAATTAAATTATTATAATTTATCTTATATATATACGATTTGTAAAATGTTTTTTATTTTTTATAATATTAAATTTAGTTTAAGGAAATATGAAATATATAAAATAAACTGAAGAACATATTATGTACATATTGTATAATATGTTAATTTATATTTAATATTAAAAAGGGTAAAATCCAAGTATGCTACACTAGTGTAACCTTATGTAGGTCATGTTTTATGACTATGATTTTGTGCGAAATTATTACATTTAATAAATGTGTATACATTTTGAAGTTTTGGTACCACAAGGAATCTATTTTTAATGGTGTCATATTATAACAATACAATTTTTATCAAAAAAGCATTTCTCTATTAAAAGTATTTTGTCATTTACTGATTAATGCTCTTGTAAAAATTAACGGGCTCTTTGTGTGAGATTTCATTCCCGTTTATCATTCAATAGTGTTGTCTTTAATTTCAATAATTTAAATTTAAATTAAAAAAAAAAAGTATTTAATTTGCTAATAACCATACTATATGTAACAGGCGAGTATTTTTTTTCAGAGTATATTTTTTTAAGAATAACTTAATAAATTTTTAAACTTTGGTAAATATTTTATACTTAATATCATAAAATAAGTTGTACAAATTGTTCAATATTTAAAAATCGTGCCTTAGTATAAAATGTTGACAAATTAAAATCCTTGACTGTCTATTATAATGATAAATTACTGAAATTAGTAATATTTTTGTTAGAATTATTACAGTTTATGTATAAGTTTTTGTCGTTTCATCATTTCTACAAATGTTATTGCATTTGTTCATAAATACGCTTAATGTAAGACCACACTAGTTGACAAATTTACAACTAGCACATAATTACAGTGATCGTTTATTAATTATTTTTTATTGTTACACAGTAAATATGGTATTCTTCATAATACACATAGTGCTGCTAGAGAAATCCATGACCATTTCCTATATTATCTATAGCTAAATTTTTTTTTTTTTTTTGGAAGACTTATTCAAATTATAGTTTTATAGTTTGCACTGTTTTTTTTATCATTAATATGATACGGTGTGGCTTTATTTTTTACAAACACGATATTTTTTTACAGTTTTGAGTCCAAATGACACCGCGTTGTCTTTATGAGTTTATATATAAATACGGTTCAAATGTTCAATTTAGTGTATTTTTGTACCATAATATATAAAGATGTGCTCTATGGGCAGATGCATAATATTTTTTATTTCCGTTTAACTCCAATGGCACGTAGTCTTTAAAAGTTATCCCACCAGCCATCGCAGACCACTGATTTTTTTTATTTGTTTCGTTTTTTTTAACAACTTTAAAAGAATCATTGTTAAATTACATATTATATTCAAAATAAAAGAATATATAACGAGGGTACGATATGATAATTATTTCATCCAAATTATATTGCATAATTTATGACCATTATATTATTATACTATGCTTTCCATAAGTTTATTTCTACTGGGTTTCGACCGAATAAAATTAGTGAGCCCGTTTATAGAATTATAGTTGTAGGTGTAGATATATACCATACATACTTCAATTTATAACTACGATTTATGTAACCATAGAATTGCTTATTCAAAGTTTTCCTTGGTGGAAAATCTGGTTCAAGAAGTATTATAATTATGGTAGAGTTGTTTAAAAGTGATTAAATCATTAAATTTGTATATTTATTTGTCATCGTAAAATAAATGATATATTTAATGTATAAAGCAGTATAGGCAGTTATAGTTTTAATAATTGTCGACTTTAATATGTTATCTAAATATAAAAAAAATATTTTATTTTATTATTTGTTAGCTACTATGATAGCTCAACAATGTATACATATGTATATAATATAACAATGTAATATTAGGCATATAACAAAAGTAGCTATAAATATGAAAAACAAGAAGTTATTATAACTTAATAATCTTACATATTATAATTATTTAGAATATAATATTACATAATATAAAGCAATTATAACATTATTTTAAAATTAAACACAGTGGTGAGAATGGGTTGAATGATTTATGTTAAGTCGAAAGAAAACTTGATAATACTGATCCAATATTCGAATTTAGAGGTAAATTTAAAATTATTCAGGCTAAGACCATATATAACAGAAGTATATATATGACGGATTGACCTGATAAAGATAATCAGAGAAAGGCTCAGCGAATATTTCGTTAAAATTAAAAGATTTTTGTATGGCAGTTGATATAGTTATTTTCCCGGCACTTGAATAGAATTGAATTAAATTTTGGGATTCCGGGATTCTTTTTATAATTGTAAGTGTGGCATTTGTCGCAGGGGTATATTAAGTAGATCTGTGGTGATATTTAGTACAATTTTCTAATAGGTGATTTTCGTCACATTTGACGTATCATAACTGATGAATGCAATGGTTGACAGTGTGTCTATGTGATTGAAAGTTGCAGTGGGCCACGACGACTTTTATGAGATTTTTAAATGGTAACTTTAGCATTCAATAACGAAGGGATATTATGAATATTAATATTGTTATTTTGAGATACGAATTCCGCAAAGAATAGGGCGGTTATTTTTGTTTACATTGTAGACGTGCTTTAATGAATATGATCTTCTTCAGACAAACCATCGGAAATTTCGGTACTTAAAGTAGAATAATGGAAGTTTTGAGTTTCCAAACCATTTTACATTTTTTAAATAAATAACTATATGTTAGTTTGTTATAAGTAATTAAAAAAATACAACAAAATAAAAATGTAAGACTTGATATTATTTTATATATATGTTATGGTAGTACATGGGTTTCTATCAAAATATCCGCGAGTAAACAATATACTAGTTTTTTTTATGTTTTGTTTATTTAAAAGCAAAATATCACATTAATTGCTGCAGTATTTGCATTTTTTTTTATTTAGTAAATACTTTGTAAAAGTCAGAAAATATATATAAGTACATATGCATTCAAATTTAGTGGTTTCAATTTTCATTTCAGATCATACAGTAGCTCCGTAATGTTTACGGTGCTTAAAGGCTTTGAGCTTGAGTAGTGAGCACGTAACATAACATACAAAACGAATGATTGATTTAGAATTAAATCTAAGATACGTAAAAATTGAGTTTTTCAGCATGCATCTCGGTTCACACACCAAGTGCGATATTTCTTATACTATAATACTTATCAACCAAAACTATTACGACTACTGAATAGAATAATTCATCGGCTTAGAGCAAAAAATCATTAACAGTAAAATTTTTATTTTTTTCCTTATTACGCCATCTTATTTATAAACATGAAGTTTATAATTTGTGTAGGGGCACTAAATACCGAATTATTAGTTAAAATCTGTTTTTTTTATTAGTTTTTTCAAAATTTACTAACGGCGTTAAATACAATTTTTAAAACTAAAAACACATTTACCAAATATTGCTATTTTGCCGTTAGTGAGTTTTTGCTTTAAGTCGACAAACTGTAATATTACTGCCGAAACACTCGTCCAGCTGTATTCCACGACGCTATTAATTGAATAATACCACACGTCGTATTATTATTATATGATACATCTATACAGTTTGCACAGAGTTGTCTATGCTGTTCAATCGACAGGAATATTCGATAACCAGTCGTGGTACATAGAACGGTGTACACTATTACGATGGTACTTACCACTTCGGACCTAAACTTACCACTGATAAATGCACAAAAGTCTCGATGATTTACTCGTATACTATACGAATAGCTATACCGATGGCGGCGGTCTTCTGTCGTGATCTTCAGCAGCAAAATGATCGTTTTCCATCATTTTCTCATGTATGTGTGTGTGTGTGTGTGTGTGTGTGTGTGTGTGTGTGTGTGTACTTACCGAAGTGGTATGTTGTATATCTATATGATGTAATATACATACGACGACGCTATTTTCTAAGACAACAGACAAAATCACACCGTTTTCGATGATTTAATAAATACCTAATTTATACCATTATCGACGAGTATAACATACATTGATCTAAAAGTTTAATATTAGGTAAAAATACTTTAAACTCTTTATAAGTTTATTTTAATATTTCCAATAACATATATTATAATTAGTCAACAAGTTAGAAAAAAAAATGTTTGGTGTGTCTGTCAATACATCGTATACCAATGAGCAAAATAAAAAATACAAATATTCTCTAATTTCATAACTCTGTTTTAGTAAACTATATACAGAAAAAATAATATCAATTATTACGTACGGTTCCAATAATGTTACGTTGCACACAATAAAATATATTTACATTATTATTGTAGAGTGCACAATGAGTAAATTATGTGAACTATTTAATTTGTTATAATATGTATGTAAGCATACTTAAACGCTGTCGTCAAACTATCACAAACTTCACTCCAGTACATGAATTCCAAAACCTAATAATACAAGGGCAAACAACCAACACGATATTACTAGGTATACGATATCAACTAAATTTTATTATAAAAACACCAATAATTTAATATAAGTAATTATCCAAATACCGTTTCAGCGCGTGCAGATGTAACGTGGCCATATTAGTTAAATATTTTATGACCAAAAATATTTGACATGTTCAAATGTTGAACCATTTACCAAAATAATAATATTTTAATGTTGTATTCTTAACCCACGTGGAACAGGAACACATCATAGACTAAAATCACATAATAAGTATTATTGTAACTATCTATACTTTATAATTAAATTTAAGAAGTATTTAGATTATTCAAACTAATTATTTAGACATTTATAGCACACAACAACACACCATTATAAGGTACGTTGGTATTGACTTATATGTTAATAACAGTTGGTAATATTATAAATATTATTATATAATACATACAATTTAGTTTTAGCAAAAATTAGTTAGACCAATCATATTACTAATAAAAAATAAATTACTTATTGGAATATTATAAGCAATAAACATAATAAAATAAAATATTCTTGGAAATAAAGTCTGATTTATCCTCTCCGCTTATAATCGTTTATTGTATACAATAACCGATCAATGAATTAAAATTTAATATGATATGCATTTGAAAGATCTAATCAATGACAATATGCACTTGAAATAGTCAAACTCAGTAGGTAGGATTACTGTTTAGTAAGTGGTAACACAGCATTGCAAGTTCCCCACATCTATAAAATAATTTTCAGATTAGTATTATTATAGTAATTTTGATGAATCTTCTTATATTTTTGAACTCTAAATTCAAAATCACATAAATGATATCAAATCAAACAAATTAATTGTAATATAAAAATATCAATAAAAAAACATATTTTTAAAAAATAATTATAAATATAGAATTTTTTTATCCTCATTACAAAAAGTACATTTTTTAAATTTATTAGGAAATTTATCTTTAAATTACACTTAATTAAATGAATAAATAAGTTCTTTAAAAAGAACAAGTCAGATTCGTGAATTCTGATTGTACCATAACAATGTTTATAACACTTCAAACATAAATTAAAACCAAATTCAAATTTAAATTTTACAAAAAACGTTTTGATGTTTTTAAATTTGAAAAAAAAATGTTTAGACAATTGTGAATTAATTCCGTAAATGGGTGATATATTTATCAGTTATTCGTGTTTATATCGTCTTCTATGCATATTTTAAATTTAATCTAATCAAATAAAAACATAACATTATGGTTAGACGGCGCTTTAGTTAGGCAAATCAGTAGCACCATTGCTATAGGTTTATTTCTAGTATTGATTTTACAATGGTGTGATATTTTTCTGCCTGTCATCACCTTTTTGGGCATTAAAAATGCTTTGATTTTCAACTTCAGAGGTTGTTTTTGGTAGGAAATTGAATCTAATTGGTGATTTGATAAGAGGGAGAGGTTCAAAACTAAAAAATGCCAATACTTTTTTAAATAGCCAGAAAAAAAAACTGCAAAAATTATTTACAACATACTACGGAAAGAGGTTATTAATTATTAGGAGTCGTAATAAGTTATTACTAATAACAATAATATTATAGCATAGAAATATACTATATTATTATAATAATTAACTATAAATCATATAATAAATGCAATAATAATAAAAAATTGAATAAACCCATCATAGTTCTAATTGTGAGGTAAATTAATGTAATAGCTATATCAAATATTATATTATAAAGCATACTTAATACTTAGTGATATATGCTGACTCCGCTTAGAATATTGTTTTCGTATAAGAGGAAATCTTTTAATTCAAATTTAACATATATATTTCAGTGATCCACTCGAAACCTACTATACAGCAATTACCCACTTGTTCATTTTTTAAAAAGTTACAGAATTACATTAAAAAACTAATATTGAGAATCAGATATTTCGGGGATTTCTCGCATTTCTTACTTCACATCCCTTTCGTCCATGCGTAGCTGCATGGACAGCGTATTGTGTATTATGTGACATTTTGATGGCAGCGTAATATTATTACGAATGTACAATATTACATTATTATAATTGCAGACTTTCCTAAAGCAATAAGACATATACATATACCTATATTTACTATAATAAACGTGGTTTAAGGGGTTTGTTGCGGGTATATTACTATATTACTCTGAAAGTTGATATAATATATTATATTATATAATAAACCTATGCGCACGGACTATGAATCCGAAATTAAAACGAGTAGGTACCGTGTGTTTTGTGTAAACTTCAAATATTATAACATGCTTCGGGCCTTATAATATTACGTAAACTATCGCAAAATTGTTTGACGTTAAGTTCTGCGTGCCTGCTTTAATACAAGTAAATAAATCACACGATATCAATCAAAATTATACCGCGTAACGATCAGCCACTGTGTACGAGTTGTATTTTATACCTACATATAAATATATTTTTTTTTTAATCAAAACGTCAAAACCGTTTGTTTTAATTAATCGTTGGATTTTCAGAATTATGGCGTATAGACATTTTGAAGAAATAAAATGTTATAATAATTTCCAGACCAGTTCCTTATAGATACGTTATAACTACAATGAATGTGTTAATGCAACAGCAGCGTTTTAGAAATACGTCGGGAACGGACCAAAATATAACTTAAACGTTTAATTGTTTTTATTATATTTGTCTTTCGCACATGAGAATCATATAATCGTTATTCGTCGTTTTACGAATAGAACAGAACGAAAAACAATTATATCATATTCCTAATATTATAGTGATCAAAGTGATTATGTGGCATTCCAAAATTTCGTAAATAAATAAATATTCCATTAAAAATCACACGTCACCCGACCGCGAAAAGTATATAATTTTCTTCCTCGACAACCGTTTTTCCTTGTTTTACATTACATTTATACAGAACATGGGCTGAATTATACCTATACAATTATACGTCCTCTGTTACGTTTAATAATACAATTCGATAAAAAAAAAATCTTATTTTTTCTCGAAAAGTGTCATAACCATAGTCATCAAGACCGTTTGATTTGAGATAAAAAAAAAAACCTAAAAAAGTTGTTACCTACCGTTTTTATTGACTGAGAACCTATGGCTTTTATTCGTCAGTTATTTCGTTTAGTTGTCTTGCAATTATTAACCGAAATAATATTGAAAGTAAATTATTCTGAGTACGCGTACCTACTGTGGTGATCGCATTGACTTTGAAAGACGGCAGAATATTAAGAATCTAGCCACGTGAACATCACGTAGAGAACACGTGCTGCAGTTTTTTGACGTAAAATTATCGATCAATAATTATATTATGTTTTTCTTTTGGTAAATAAATGCACAAACGATTTTCAACCTTTGAACCTTCTGCAATTTAAGTCATAGGGTATTACTTATAATGCGAATACCGTTATCCAAACGGTGCCATTTTGAAATTAAACAATCGTCCTTAGTGTACTTGCATATAGCCATTTTATAAATATACATTAATATAATATATATTATATTCTGTACGTGGCAGCGACGTAACCGGAGATCAAAATTTGATGTATTGGAAAAGAGTCAACTAGAAACGTAAAGGTACATAATATACATTTATATAATATATTATATAGTATTTTATACTTACATATAATATTACTATGCAGAGATGGATACGGTAACAGTAGAGAAGTACCTTCTATATTATCTATGTGTGACTATAATCGTATACGGGTGCATATAATAATAATAATCTTACGTGGAACTTAACTTATTTACCCTTACATAAATACAACTTTCTCTCTCACACACACACACACATTAACTAACTCATTCGCTTATTCACTCACATACCCTTTCCATACATATATATATCATATATCAAAAATAAACACAAACACTTACGATTCTAACTCGACCGTTTGCTAGTATCCGTCGTATAATTATAATTCCAGGATGTCAGTACAGGATTTATAACTATGTTGAAATACCGTGTAATAAGTAAATATTAAAATCGTTTGAAGGAAGACCCTTTTCAAATAAGTGTTTTTCATTACTTTTCAAAATATATGTTAAAAAATTGTTCAAGTATTCCTTGATTATTCAAACCTCATTCCACTTCAGATTATTCTAATTTATTAGTCAACACGCACAAAAACAAATATTCATATGTGTAAAGACCGATGAAAAATTGAATGAAAAAAATAAGTTCGCATACTAACATAATTACATTAGAATAAAATATTTTAATTTGTGCTTTTATAGCATAAACTTATTGGCTTTTAATCAATTTATAATTATTATATTACGTTATAAATTATCTAATCAAAACTTGTTACTGAATCTATAACTATAATAATAATTGTAGACAATGTGTCTAATAAAAAAACTCAATAAAATCGAAAATGTTATGGAAAATCATTCCTAGGTTTGAAACACAACATAACCGTCGACAATAGATTTTTTAAAAAATAAGTCATACCTTTAAATGGCAAACAATATATTGTATATTTTTGGTAATTGTGAAAAAAGACAAAGCAAATATATAAGGTATTATTATTACACACATTTTACGATGTTCTAGAGATTATGTATAATATATTATATTGAACTGCAACATAAATTGACCGTTATCTTCGAATAATAGTTCCAATGGATACCTACCACTGTTGGTAAGCCTCCAGAGGTAAGTATGCCATGTTGGGTACAAGAGCTGACCGTGGACTAGTAGGCCATAACGCACGTGGTTGTACTCCAAACTGTGCTAATCGATATTCAGACTGGCCCTCCATACCGATTGGGTCTTTGTGAACTTGGGCCGTGAAACCAGTCAATGGATGCGATTGGTAGTTGACCGTTCTGACCTGACCGTCGGCGTCCAGCAACCTGTAGTAGCCTGTCAGTTGGTCGCCGTTCTTCATCTCCTGTTGATCCTTGAAGTCACCGGTCGATGGATCGTTCACGCCGTACCCGAAACTGTACCCGGCTGATGCCATCTGGAGCATGCAAGAAACCGCAAGCACTGCCAACAGGAGTGCTGAACATGTGACCTAAAAAAGAAGATCAAAACAATGAGGATTAGTGAACCAAAATGGCGAATTTATAACATAAACTAGGCAATGCTAGATAACAGATAATATGGAATTTTAACAGTGTTGAACAGAGCAAAATCTGAATTTCGATAATAACAATTACTAAATTGTTCTTGTATCCTAATGTCAACATTTTAGGGTTCAGTAAGATCATATCCCAGCTTCTCTTGCCAGATAGTATGACATCGTATAGTGAATCAAATAACTTAGGGTTACTTAATAGTAGTATTTTACACATGCCGTATTAATGATAAAATATTAGTAGTAACGGGAGTATCACAGCTAGGAAGGAATTGGGATACGTGCCCCTCTCCCCTAAAATTTGTATATATTATGGTACTAATCTAACTCTAGGCTACAGTTAAAACTATGTTCTAAGTTATTTAATGATAGTTATCAATACATATACAACTATGGTCATTTATAAGCCATTATTATATGTCCACATAGGCCATGGTTACCTATGATTAAAATATTAGAAATTATTTTTATTCAGCTCTGTAATTATTATACGATTTGATAATTATATTGTAACTATAGTCATTATTTTTTTTTAAATAACTGAATACATTTTTCACATTGATTTCTAATTACATTTAAAGAAAAGTTTTCATAGTATTGCTAAATTGTAAAAAAATTTATTTATTTTATTTTAAAAATAAAAAAGACTAGCAACATTTTGTTATGCTCAAAATAACATATATTTGATAAATAATACAAGTGAAGATCCTAAAGAAGACTTTTGGTAAAGAAAAAAATCATAGAAGATAAAAAGTTAACAATCATTACGTATTTCACTAATTTCAATACCTATTTGCTATTAAATTATCTATTTTTTAGTACTTGCTAGTAACTTATAATAATCTCAAAATGAAAGATCTCATTTATAAATTAAATTTAGTGGTTCAATACTTCCCCTCCCCTTCACCACACCAAAAAAACCATAAAATTAAATAAATACGCTTCTGGCTATGCTTTGCAGGTAACTGGTATACTATAATGATTTAAGCTGCTAATAGATATTTAGTGGGTACTTGCATTAAATATTATATAATATAATCAATATTATACGATAATATAAAGCGATTGTTTCAAATATTTTATGAATTTTTTTCGTATTTAAATAGTGTAAAAAATCGTAAGGATGGCACACACACCTGCAAGATACTCACATGGTCGTATTACATAGTAGACGTTACATGTGATTTATTACATTCTACTACTGTGAAAATTATACGGACTCGTTGAAATTGAAAAACGGGAATTTATTTCTTGACACATTTCCGAGTTAACGCGTTGAAGAAGAATATTTTTATATGTCATGAAACGCAAGAGTCATTACCCTGCAGGGATTTAAAATACTAATAATAGTTATAATATGAAAAATAAAATCCAGACAGGAATATATAAAAAACGAGTGACGGAGCCACAGAAATCTCGATTCGTATCGATTCACATTATTGTAAAACAATAAGCGCACGGTTCCTGGCGTTGTTGTTAAAAAATTAAATACATTATTAATTATTGTATTATAGAGATCAGAAATAAACGACACAATTAATTATATTTGTATTTCACATTATTATGTTCTTCAAAAAATTTCTAATTATCCATGATGAACTTTTTAATGGTGTTAAAAATTGACTTTATAATATTACATAAAAATCGAATGGATATTATCGTATCTATGAAGACAGGTACTACAAAGTGTTAATATATCAAATGTACTTACCTTAATAGACTGCATGTTGGATAGATATTATAGCAGACAATGTTGTTATTGTACGTTTGAACAGTTCAGTTCGAAGTGATGAGTCGAATGTAGTACTGACAAGCGTTTATATAGTCGTCAGTAGTACCTACATTTATGTCCGTGGTGGTAAGTTGCCCAATAGCAACAAACCTTGAAATTAACTAAATAATAAATAATTTTATTACGGTTTATAAATAACATGAGCTAAATATTTATTGACAATTAGTTTATAATTTATTATGGATATGATTTATATAAATATAATGGTCGTTTATCAATGGCGCCAAAATGACTTTTTTACCTGTAAAAAATCTATTGATTACAGCGCATAATATCAACTCTGCCGAACTTATTTATGTGTTGATTCCACCGACTATTCTGATTATTTGAATAAAAATATGTATAGATTCATTTTATAAAACTAGCATCATATTTTTATCATTTAATGACAATTTTGTTTAATTTTTTAAAAATAACAATAATCATTATTTGAGTTATATTATCTTAACGAATTTTACATTGTACTTTATTGTTTTTTTTTTCTATTGTAAAATATGTAAACTTAAGTTATATAATACCTATATATTTTGTAAAATAATTTGTAAGTTTTTAAGAAGGTTTAATGTTAATCGGTTATTGTTCGATAAACAGTCAGCGGAATCAACATAAACTGCAAATATTCGACAGATTCGATATTAAAACGGCAGAATCGGTAAAAAAAATATCAACTCTGTAATTGAGAATCATATCATTCATTTTTGGATTGTTCCAAAATCAATCCATATTATTATTGCCTAGGTATCAGAAACATATCAGAAACATGGAAAAATAGTTTAATAGTAGATAATATAAAAAAATCGAGCAAGCAGAAACCGTACATTATGTGTCGTGTGTGTCATTGAATAGGTCATCGTAATAATGGATTGAATTTGAATTTAAATTCAACGATAATTATATAATTGCATACAAAAAACAGAGTATATCAGTATATTTATTTCGCTAGTCCCTATAGACTATAATGAATAGTGATGTTATTTAATATTAGAAACATGGTAGGTTGATTTATTTTTTCCGATCACATTCGATTTATTATATTTTTTATCATAAAATAATATATATATTGTATACAATATATTATTGTACTTTTGAGTCAATATCGAATTTTTTTTCCATTAATAAAACAACTTGAAGATGTAAAACAATATTTTTTATCAATTGATCTTACTACAAATAAAAAGTATCGTAAATGCATGGGCACAAATTGTTTTATAAGCGTCCAAATGTTCATAAAAATAGTGATTCATAAAATTTTCATTTATTCGCTTAAGAAGATAAGATTTAAAATAAGATTCCTCAAACGATTATTTTAACTAGAATTTAAAAATAAAATAATATTTATTGTAAATCTAGGGCTATTTGAAGTTTATTTTTTCTATAACATTGAATATACCTAAAATTCGCACATACAATAACGATTTTTCTATAAATGATAGTTTTTGTTCTGTTGTTATTTGAAAAATACTATTGTAGAGAATTAAAACTTTTTGGCATTACACATAATTATTATTTACTATATATAACTAAATAATTAGATTAATTTTGTAGTATTTATGTCACGACCCTAATCACACCGTTCTACAGTATAGACTTATAAATAATTAATAACAATAATATATTATATACATAAATATAATTATACAGCAAAGTGACTTCTTCAGTTTTTTATAGACTCTTAAATCTCATATTATCTTTCATTATTCATTAGTTAGTTAACGATAAAGATATGATATGTTTCGATATTATGTAATAATGATATTATGATATTATGTTTCAAACGAAACATATAATAAACATTTACTTAGAGAGGATAATAATAAAGTCCATACCGAAGAAAATAAAATGTTTGTTTAGCTAAACTCTATTGAAAAGTATGCAGAGGAAATTGCTCTGATTTCATTTTTATCTGATAAAGAAATGAGCGACATAAAAATTGATTTTCTGGAAATCGTATCATTATAACTTTAATAACTTTAATACTATACATGTTCTTACAAGATAGATAATCAGTATTAAATTTAATTTACATAATTTTACTAGTTTAGAATTTATTATTACATTGTTTTGGAACCTATATTGCAATATTTGGTGGGACGTGTGAATATTTAAAAAAAATGTTAATCTTTATTACTTGTCAAATAAATTTCTTTATAAAGTTATTGGTATTTTTATTTTTTATTATCATTATTATTATATTCAATTTATCTATTACTATTAGGTCAAATTACTTTCAGACATTTTAAATAGGTAGATTATATTTAATTAGTATTAATTATGAGTTATTAATGGTCTGATTATCATTCATAATTCTGATTTAATATCAAATTCAATCTCACTTTTAAATAATATTTTAATCTTATAAACTAATTTTTAGAAATATTAAATTAGAAAATTAGAAACACATATTAATTATTTATTTTGAGATGCAGGAATAATTTAACTGAAAATGTATAAATTCATTTCGTACCTGCATGATATTACATATAATGGTATTTTTAGTTTTAAGAGTAAATACATTCAATGCATGTCTCAATCACAATATTAAAAAAAAATCAGTAAAGAATTAATATTTTGCCAAAACTGCCGAAAAAAATCATAATAAAAAATTACAAAATTGATTTTTTGAGAATATTAATATTGTGTGCAACTATTTATGCAGACAACTAATTTATATCTACTTAGTTTCCAATAGAAATTATACTATCATACACTATTTACGGAATTTAAAGACTTATTTCATATTTATACATTTTTATGCTAAAAATATTACATAAGTATCTTATATCTATCCATTTTTAACCCTTAAATGTTATTTAATAGGTATCAACTGAAAATAAACAAGTATAAATCACTTTTTTATTTTATTATTTTATATATAATGTATATAGTATACACATTATATATATTTCAGTATTTTACTATAATTAGCATGATTAGGTATTAATATTTAGGAATCTCACAATGTTGTAAATTTGCTACTGACAAAATAAACTTTGAGCATTTAATATTGTTATATATTATAATATAATTATATGTAAAATAACAAAATAGAAATGATTACTATAATTCATAATATTATTGTTTAATGCATAGATTAATAATAATAATACATAATTTTGAATTTTATAAGATTATTTCCATAAGTTATTTTCACCAAATAATCAATGTCAGTTACTAATATGCATTTCCATTTCGTAACTCAAATTCATAAGTCAATTTTAATTTATAACCAAACATAAATTCAATTCAAATACTCAAAAATTTATTTTATAATGTTATACACTGTCGTATATGCATTTTTCTAGTGATATACCTCTACCGACTTTCGAGTAACCAAAAGACCATAAATTAACTAGTTACAGTTTGGTTCTCGAGAAATCGATATCGCTACCTTAACTGTTTAGACTTTTAATCCTCAACGACCATTAAATTAACCGGTTACAGATTGGATTTAAAGAATACGGAGAAATTGTGTGGCTACTCAAACAAAACAAATGATTTAATAGGTCTGAAACACTTTTATTGAAATGAATAAAAATTATAATTACACTGGCTCGTGCCGCAGTCGTCGCTCACACGCGTATGACCGTCGACTTTCCTATCTGCGCGTATGATAGTCCTAAATAATAAAATTTAGTATTAGCTCAGCATATTACTTGTGTGGCTAGACTCTTGTTTCAATAACTGCAATTTGATATACTTTAATATATTATATAAAAATAATTTACCGACTGTCTATACAGTATATGGCAATATAAAAATTAATTGTTTGGCTACATTTAATTTTAAAATAATTTACATGTTCATTATTCAATAATAATTACTAGTTAAGTATATCATAACTCCTTATAGATTACGTGAAACATTGTGTACTTCTAATGTTACACTAAACTCCTCTTAAATTCAAATATATATCTTTATTTTGTGTATAGTTATAGATACATAGACACATTTTTAAATAATAATAACAATTATATATTTAATTACAATTTAAAGAATATGTTTATATTAATTTGTCAATATTTTTATCCAAGAATTTTATTGCAAACTTTCAAAAAATACTCATTATACCTTCATTAAAATGTACTACAAAGTAGTTTACACAACACAATAAAATTACTCAATCATAAACTAACAGTTTTCTTTCATGAATTCGGGGAAAAATTTTATTATTAAAATAATATGGCCATAGGTAGTATAGGTATATTTGTAAACTAAAAATACATCATTGTTGATATATTTATTATTCTGACCACAGTTATAAGTACAAATTTAATAAAACCAACAAGTGGCCACTCAATTAAAAAATGTTCTATTACAGAATTGTTCAATATATATTTTCTTCTATATTAGTTGATATTCTATAATTGAAACAACATAAGTACTACATTTATTAATAAAATACAATAGTAAATATGTTTAATATATTTGAAACAGTATGGTGCAACCAAGTGTCGTTAATTTGACTTTCTATAATTATTTAGTCGTGTCCAACATAAATGTGTTGTTGAAACGTGAACAACATATTATTTAAATATGGTTATTATTTAGTTGTTTTAATAAATACAATATAGTTATTGTAAATAGATACGTAAACAGAATAATCAAAACATGGTTTGTAATTTAACTATTAGAAACCTTATATTTTATACTATAATGCCTATATATGGCCCTTAATAGGTACGCACTGCTGTTGTAGAAACATCATTGATCCATAGATAATTTCGGTACATTTTTAGAGTAAAATTAAGTTTTTAATCGATAACTTTCCTCGAATATATTATGTAGGTACAACAGACTTGAAATGTGATCGTTGGAGATATTTAAATTTTAAGCATATGTACATAATATAGGTATAGGGTTTGGCAAGTGGTAACATCTCATAATTTTGTTTATGTTATTTAAGTAAAGACAAAGTTAATGAGTATATAGTCACACCTAATTAAAATGTTGTAGTAGATGACATTGGGAATACATAACAAAACAATTAGACCAACATTTTTAAACCCTGTAGTCAACAACTATTGATTTGATAAGTTCGTGTTCTTAATTCTGTACGCTATTCATGAACATAATAAAAGTTTATTATACGTACAATCACCCCTAATTGTATACAAACGTAGAGTACTGCATTGTACGCTAATTTTTATTTTTTAGTTGGAAAAATCATACTTTTAGACACTGTTTAGAAAACCCAACTGGGACTTATAATGTCAATATAAGCATAATTGATTTTTTTGAAATATGAATCGTTGCATTAGAAACACGATTAACATTTTTTTAGTATTATATTATTAGGATGTGTGAAAAATGCATGTGCTACTGTAGCCATGATACAAATGTCATATTTCCGGAAGGGTGGGGGGCTAAGTAGGCTATAGCGACACCCCTCCTCATTGACTGTGCTTATTTTAGCCATTATAGCTCTCAATACTTGATTTTATTATATTATATTATAATAAAAAATATTAAAATATTGTATTACATTTCAGTAATCTTTATTCAGAACTTAAATCACATAATAACCAGAAGTGTCACTTTGGCAAAATACAACGAAAATATCTTTGTGCTTCTTATATTATTCTTTCTTATTTTATCATGATAATGAAATTAGTCAATCACACTACCATGGTTTATAGATTTACAGTACAATATTTATTCGATTATACAAGCCTACTATATAGTTATATCAATGCGTATCGCGTTTTTATCTAATATGAAGTAATATTTATACGCTTACTGTTAATAATTATAATATAATATAAATGATAATTGATATTAAATTGTTACTGTTATATTTTTTTTTATAAATAATTTCTTGCATAACCTATTAAAAACATGATTTTATAAAAAGTGTAAATGAAAGAAATATTTAATGGAAAATGTTTGTTTTTTATGGGACTTAGCTCTCCCTCTCCCTTACAAAATCCTGGCTATGACACTGACTACTATCGTTTACCACACATTGCCAACAATATTGTTATTACATAATATTACTATATTAATAACTTACACATAAACACCAACATCATCCATGAGGATTTTTGAATAGATAGTTAATTATTTTAATCAAATGACTGCACTATGATAGAGCTTTATAAATTTGGTGTTTTAAGTAGTTTAACAATTCCCTTTTTGGGCGCACCAACCCCATGGCACCTTAATATAATTTAACCCTTAAACCAGTATTTGTAAATTGTACCTAAATATAATTCGGTCTTCGCTGACACACCTCAATACTTTTCAGCTGCCACTACTGCAGCTGAACCTTATTGCCATCCAGTGACTTAGGTCATTAAGTCATGTGACAAATAGAAAAATAATATAAAAATATTAACTTTTGTACTTTTATATTTTTAGTTTGCATAATTAAGTATATATTTTATGAAAATCAAAATGTTTTTGAATAATCTATAACAGTTTTCAAATATATGCATCAAATCTGCAATATTACTCATTATGATAAAATAATATTTTTTTTTATAGAAATTAGAAACGAAACTCCATTACATGAATCAATCTTTATTTTGTAAAGGTTTTGAAAATGAATATAATCTAATCAACAGTGTTTTGTACTGTACACACAAGTATACAACATAGTATAATATTATAATATTTTTACTACTTACTTAATTGTAATAATGTACATATTTATTGTTACGATTCAACATTGTGTTATGTCCATTACAATCTGCAGTACTTATAATTAACTATTTTTAATTACATAAACATACACCATTATATTATTATATATATATATATTGTTAATAACGTATACAGAAATTATTATGTACTTTATTAGTCTAATAGGCGATGATCAAGGGTGCTTAATAAAATAATGGATATTATCTATCTACTATCAATAACATGGAATACTTAATTCACGTATATTTTAATGACCTCAAAGCGCAACAACAGATTCTTATTGGATATTTTGCTAATAGTTGTATTAATAAAGAAATGTTAATGAACACTAAATGAATTACAGAATAGGTCACTTGTAGTTTTCGATCTTTTTTTTATGATTACGACCTAACTTAAAAACTACCTAAAAACTTTTATTCCTGACACACATCACGTTACACATTAGTGTGTATTGCGACACACCGGTTGAGGACCATACCGTGGGAATATACAATATGATTTTCATGAAATTAGTGTATATTACCCCATAATTAACATTGTGATAACACTGTAATTCCTCCTGTTAATGGCATTATCACTACATTTTATAAAAACTTTTGATTTTAGATTCAAAGCGAAGTGATAAGCGTATTGGTTTTACGATATATATTTTTTTGTCTTTTATAGGTAAACATTTGAAATGTTTGAGTTTTTAATTTTTTTTCAATTTATGTGTGATATAATTTTTTATTTGTTGTGAGTAAAAAGCTATTGATAATTTAATACAAGATTCCTAAAAAATGCTTGTACCCCAATTAAAAAATATCGAAAGTACAGAGTCACGGCGTTTTCTTTTATAAGCGTTTAACGCTTATGCTTCTTTAAAGATCAAATGTTTACGAAATTCGTTATAATTGCAACAATACAATAATACAGCAAATCGACTTTCCCGGTTTTTTTTTCAATATTCAGTTGTAGATGACTCTATCCAAAAAACAATATAATACGATTAAGAATTGCCAAATATAAAATAAAATATGGTGTTTTAAAGAAAACAATAATTAAAAATATATTCTCTAACTTATTTAAATTTTTACAAGTATAGCCATGCATTTACCAATTAGCTCAGTAACTTACAGACGTAGTGTCTCGAGGCTATGCGTAATAAATCAAGAATTAGTTGTGTGTTGTACATCATATAACAAGGTTTTATAATTATTTTATTTTACAAAGAAAACGGTTTTCGGATTAATATTTGAAGAATACTGAATGATATATTTTCATCTAAAAATATATGTATTATATTAAAATATTCTTTGTGGATATAAGAATGTTGACTATATTACTTGTTTGAAAAGGGATAAGAGTCTTATGTGTATTAAAATATTAGGCACTCATTATACGAGTTCATTTTTTTAAATTCTGGTATTCAAATAATCGTGATCCGTAGTTAATATTAATAATTTTACATTATATTCTTATTATTTATATATTATATTGATATTATAAAATTGTTGAACATTGTTAATTAAAACCAATGACTATTGTAAAAAAAATCTTATTCCAAAAATGTTATCCAATTAAATACTTAGTTGAATTTCCATTTATTATATATTTGAGGGTTTTGATAGAAATTATCGTGGGACTCGTTTCCTTGAAAACACGAAATCACAATATATTAATATATTAGTTATATGTAGTTTATACATCTTGTATGAACGAGTATGTTTATTGTATATTTTACGGTTCAAACGACAGAATGGTGGAAATGCTTTACCTAAAAAAAAAATTAATAATTTACACGCGTCATAAATGCTCGTCACGTTTTAATTTTGACGTAGCTATTAATCATGAGATATCATATCCCGGATAATATGTACCTATATAATATATAATTTTAGTAAAATACAATTTACTCTTTTAAAAACTTTAAGCTTTTTAGAAAAGAGTAAACAACTTGGTAAGTATGCCACCATTACTATTATGACACACAATATTTTATATTTTAGTACTTTACGGCTAACGAGAGAGTATTTTGTCAATATTGTACACATTGAAATACGCCAAAACCTAAAACATTTAACAATAATGTCTTACAATCATCAAACACATTCATTCTTACACAACTTGTTGATGTATAAATTATTACTACGATATGAAATTATTATCATGCCTGTAATGTAAAAGTTACCATCCGTGTTCACTAGCAGAAATATATTTGAAAGCAAAAGCCAAAAAATTAAAAATTTGCTCATGAGTTGTTTACAATAATTTATTATTGTGTTGGTTAAACATTATCCATTTTAATATATTATTGTTGAATGTATTTAACATTTCGCACGCCCTTGCTTAAAAAAACTTCGTAAAGTTATTAATTATTAATTTTATTCGTGGCATATTTTTACAAATAATCCGAAATATTTCTTAACCGCATACGAGTATTTCTCTTTAATTTATTACGATATTCGTAAAAGGTATCCAAAGTTTTTAATATAACGGCTAAGCTTGTAGCAACCGCGTGTTATAAATTAAAACTATTATGTATAGCGACTACAGATATCGATATTAATGAAGTTTATATAGATAGGTTTAATCAATAAATACTCATTTTAAAGACAACGAGCTATAATAAACACAAAGAGCATATCATTTGTGCATAAAAAACAACCGCGGATAAGAAAAGAACTGTATATGCGTCGATTTAGTGGTGATACAAGGTTTCGTGTTCTATCTATATATTATTCACTATTCACAGACATTCGAGCGGCGTTATTGATAAAAATTATTATCATACTTCGTTAAAAATTGTCTGTGAAAACGTGTTCTGTCTAATCTGGCGTGTTAAGAATACTCGGCGATGTACCCATAATAAGTCCGTTAATATTTAAGATGCAGTACATGTGCAAGTAGTTGACTTTCTGAATACGTTTTTTCGAATGACCTTTTATCCACAAAAGCGGAAAACTATACGAATTACGAGCTATGCGCACCACGTGTGTTACATACTTACACAGAGCTACATAATTTATTATTATAATGTGATGTATTATGCAGTCCGGTCGGGACCGAAAAACGCGAAGGGCCGTGCTCTTCTTTACAATACAAACCTGTTCGGAGTGTATCAGCTTGTCGCAGACAATTTGCCGATTTCCACGCGCGATTAAACAAATAAAAATATAATAATAGAAATATTATACTAGAATTTATCGCACACAAAAATCGCACCCGCATGAACACTGCGTGCAGATTAAATATATATTTTTTAAAATACGAATATAATAATATAAAAAATGCATATAAGACAATATGTTGCTACAATTAATATGAAGCTAGTTTGGAAAGCTCAATCCGTGAGCGTACTAAAGTCCCGGTTTCTAAACGCGTATTTTAATAAAATCGCAGTAAAATATATATAGTTCCATACTAATTCCGTATATATTTATTGAATTATGTACATTAACTACGGACGATAAATTAATATTTTAATATAAATAATCGTAACTATGTACTAGTAGGTAACTAACGGACGGACGACACAACGGGAATATTAGGTATTCTAAACTTATGTTTGGATCAGTTATCACCACTGCTAATTAAAATTCCCATTGTTGAACAACCAGGATCTTAGGTGTAAGACAAGTTGTTGTTAACTATGCCTGTTTTATATCCATAATCTAGCTGACATACAGTTTTAAATTTAAAAACACATTTAAATAATTTATACTGCTTCTTATACAGTTATAAGTACGCTTGGATCTTTTGCCAAAGTTTTTTTTTCCCCGAATTCTTTTTATAATTATTTATTATTTATTCACGGGTGGAACTCTATTCAGTAATTGAACATTCGAATTGTATCGAAAACGCTTCATTTGTTCTCAAAGTGAATTGCAAACTTCAATTAAAATTAAAATCGACAACTAGAACTAGATGATAAGGGCTTGCATCTATTTTTGCAGCTTTCCTAAAAAAAGTACCTAGGTGACTATGTATCATTATAAATTGTTATTGTGGATAACTAAATGACGGTAATTTGGCACATATTGTATTCACTCGTCACTCTCTAATGACTATTTACAACACATACAATGACAATATGTGACCACAAGCGTTTAAAAAGTTTTTCATCTATCAGGTTAACCTACTAGGTCAGACACTATTTTTATTCAACTAATTTAATTATTATTTATTATAACTCTAATTATGTTTTATTTACAAAATTCGTGGTCCTATTAATGTTTGATCATAATATTATTTGCATAACTACATTATTTCATTTTCTAAAGACGCGTAAATTCATTTTTGTCGGTAAAATGCTTTTACGTTAATTGTGCATTAGTCGACAATTACAGCGATTTCATCGTTTACGACTTTGTTTCGCAATTAAAACATATCTTCAAAATGCATTGCAATGTATTTGTTAATCAATATTACTTATATGCTTATACATTTTTACATGCCATATATTTACCTACCTACGTAAATAATTTAAACTTGTTATACACTTATAACGTATTTAATGATTAAAGTTTAGTAATAATGATTCACGTAATCACGTCGTACTCACCTACAAACTGTTATATTAAAAAGTTTATAATACGTTTTTGTCTAGGCTATCAGTTAATTTTTTCAAGAATCGATGTACTTATTTTATATATTAGATATTAATAGATGTTGTGTATCAATTCTAAAATGTATCGTGTACTCAAACGAGTCAAACGTTAAAAAATGTTTAGATAATTTAAATTAGGATGATCATAAGACTATCTAAAATAATTACTAAATCTCATAAAATAAAATAAAATTTCAGTCATAATTATGATAAATATTGAAATATTTAATACACAAAACAAATTAAACATCATATAAAAACAATATTAAAAATACAAAACGCTTATGGTGATGACACAGTCGAAGCTATATTATGATTTTGTGTCATATAGATTCTAATCGATTTTGTATAAACTACAAGGTCTTCTTGTTTTTCTAATCACCACATGAAAAATATCAGGAATGTTCATTACGCAGTATTTCAGTATATAAGCGCCGGTCATCATATTTCCTATCACAGTCAAAGTTTAGTCTCCAAACAGGTCGACAGCGGCTTGTACTTTATTTGAATTTCAATTTGAACCAACAACAACGACAGCCACTATGAATTGTGTTCAGGTAAGTGGATATTATTTAAATGGCCTGGCTTTTAACGATATTATCATTACATCCCTTACATTCAGTAAAGGAAAATATAAAAATGTTTTCTCAGAGACACTGCTATTTTGGTACCGCAATTATTGTAATATTTGTAACCATGTATTTCTTGAGTAGATCTGTTTGGTGTTGGCCACGAGTTGCTTGATGTTAGTTTCAGCCAACCCAGCCAACCTGAACGAACATCGCGACACCAGAGACTGCAATGACCAGGTATATGACGATATGTTCCGTACAATCAACTTAAAATCTCAACCACTCACTGATTTTTAGATTCAAGTCAGCGAACCGATAGTTGTGGCCTCCAAGAGCTATGTCTCTGAACCAATCGTCTCGTCGGTAACCGTAGGACCGATCCTACAGAACACTGAATTCGATTCTTCCCGAATCTTGGCGGCCACCGCCCCGATGTTGGAAACAAAAATCGAGGCCGAACCACTAGTGTATGCCGCTCGTCCCAATGACGTAACCCTCCTAAAGTCCGCACCAATTCCAGAGTACTTCGCCGCCAGCCCTGCACCTCTAGTGACGTCCAAACTGCAGTCTCCGATCATGCAAGTCCAAGCAGCTCCGACTAAAATCTTCAAGTCTGCCCCACTCCAATCGTACGCCATCCAGTCCACGTCATCTTCACACAAATCGTTCGTCAACCACCCGATGAGTTCCGTTAAAATTGCCGCCATCGCTCCTCAGTATTACGCAGCCGCCCCTGTAGCACCAGAATATTTTGCACCCGCCCTGAAGGCACAAGAATACATTTCAGCAGCCCCAGCACCGATCGCCATGAAGATTGCCAATCCCGTGGTGCGCACCGATTACGCTACCGTTCCCATGCAACCGGCCAACCGAGCCTTGATTGTCCCATCTGCACAGTACGCATACCGCAGTTTGTCGTCTCCTGCGACTTCGTACCAGTACGCCAACAACTGGAACAATCAGATCGTCGGTCTTCAGTCTCGTTACTACTCGGCCCCCGTTATCCAAGCACAAAATTTTGTCCAATATGACACCCAGGAACCATGTGAAAAATAGACGTCGTCACTAAATCATAAGTTCATAATAATATCAAATGATTTTTACTCGTTTTTCCATGTCAATTATATTATAATAATTATGCTTATTATATTGTGTTTACATTACTAAATGATTCTTTTTTCATATTTCCCCTCATCCATTTTAATAAGTACATGTTTACATGATATTATGTACCCATGTGTACCTACAGTATGACATTTAATTGTGTTGCTTCTTGTCGGCAGCGCTTGCAAGAAAATACCGTCAGAGGTTTGTTCGCTCGAAAGTGTTAAACCACCTACGTGGTCTCGTTATTTGAATAATAAATTATAGCTACAAATTACGAATCGATACGAAGACAATTTTCGTGAAAAGCTTTAATATAATCTACATGCATCATAAACAGTGTTAAGACCAGATAAGTAAAACATTATCTAGATATAGATAAAAAATTATTGCTCCAAGATTATTTAGATTAAGATAAGATTACGTGTATTTTAATTATCTCAGATAAGATAAAATACAAACAAAAATTATCTAGATAAAAAAAAAAAAAGATGAAAATTTAAATATTTAAAATAATTTCATTTAACCAACAATTAAATTTATATTTTACTATCGGAAATTAATATAATATCTACCAATGATTAAAATCTTAAGATTAGGAATACAGTTTTTTCAAATATAACATAAAAAACTATATTCTATAATTTTCTTTATAAATGTTTAATTTTTTTTTCTTAATTACATAATTTAAAAATTAATATAACTATAATTTGTATTTTAAAATTAATTACAAGTTGAACAATGAGACATATTCAATTAATCACTATATCTCATAGTACCAGAAAAAATGAATCAATTTTGAAGTTTAAATTGCTAATAAACAACTATTTCCATAAACCATTTTTAAAACATTTATAATTTATATAGAAACAGCGGATTCAGTATTAGTATTTTCATTTGCATGCTGTACTGTAGTAGAAGGATCATCCACAGCCGTATCCACGTATTCGCATTCCAATGACAAGTATTAAATACTTCTTTCACCGAGGTATCCCCACATAAATCCGCGGATTTAATCATGAAACGTTTCATTTTTATAATTTAAAATAATGACTAAAATATCGACGGATATCACAAATGAAAATAGATAGCAATAAGTATTAAGCGTATAGGTAGACTTTCGTAATATTGTATACACTGACATCTGCACACAATCAGAAAGCGACAGTGACAAAGCGTATAGATCTGACTACTGATCAGTGATTATACCCACTTATAGCGAGCACAATCAATTATGATATTACTAATGTTTTTCCGTGCATAGTAGAAAATTCCCAGTGCCCGTTTATAACATCATATTATTATCATTGGCATCATAATTTAATTTAATTTTAGTCTATTTATAGAGTGGTAATTAATTGTTTCCTGTTATGAGCTTGATAGTTCTATATTATGACGTTCGTAGATTATTTTTGTTGATTCTGTTTTTATTATATTTTACATTATGACTATTTGACATTTATAAAATGGACTCTATACACCACAATGTTAACTTGCATGCATACAGGGCGCTCCAAAAAAATTTTTCGGTTTACTTATATTATCTAATTACTAAAAATATAATAATTTTTTTTTTATCTCTAAAGGCCCTTAGATACCTATCCACATTTTCATCTAGATGATATGAAAGATAAATAAATATTATCTAGATGAAATATCTAGATAAGTCTCAACACTGATTATAAATACTGTTCTCACATGGGGCATAGCTTATGTGTACTTAAAAAAATAAACTTCACTTTTTTGGAAACTATTTCCGAAAATGTTGCAGTTTATTAGGTGGACTGTTTTTATCTTTAATATATTATTATATAAAACAAAGTAGTATTTTTTTTTCTCGTAAAGATTCTTATAATTACCGGACTGATTTTGCCAAACGTTTCATAAACAGATTGGTCTTGATCCCATATTATACCCACCATATAGATAATATAGTATCGACTAAAATTCTGCAAGCGGAATGGGTGAATTAGTAATACATATTTGATGAACCCTGTGTCTTAGTTTTTTAATGCAACATATTTAATTGTATTTATTTTTTTTCATTTGATTAATGATTGTTTACAATAATTGTATTGCGGTAAATATGTTTGCCGAAAGTAAATTGGCTTTTGTTTGACCAATTAATTTGTAGATAGTTAAAAGGATGTAATACAAAACGATATTTTTTTACAGTATCGAATCTATTGCATGTTGTAATAAAATTCAATATACATGGCAAGTATTATATAGGATTATATTACGAGCATTTTTCAGAGAAAGGCTAATAGTAAAAGTCTTTAGGTTTTATGTGACACGCGTACACGACAATGACACTGTATACTATATTTATTATTTATACTATACAACAAAAATATTGAATCATCATAAACATAATATAATCGGTTTTACAGGTAAAATAATATTAACTTCTTTATCACTGTGTCAAAACCGTTGGGCACCTATACCTATATAAAACGTTTCTGTGAATAACGTGCGACGCGTAAATAATATTATCGCCCACGTGCAATACACTTGACAGAAAAGGACCATTATAGAAATAATTATTAGTATGTTTGTATATGTATAAATAATATTATTATGTTTGTTTTACAGCCAAAACAGAGTCGCACTGTGGTCCGTGTAAAATGATATAATTGATGAGTTTTCGTATTTTCGTATATTATATAATATTATTATCATTTCGACGTGTATATACGAAACCAATATTATGATATGTTTCATGAAATAGTGAGAATGATCAATGATTCGTATTCAAAATACAGTACAAACATAATATTATACATCACAACGTCCAAGTGATAGGCGATATAGTATTACAGCACTTGCAGTAAATTTCTGTGGACAGTATATTATTGTCTTCGCATATTGACCCGTTAAACGTTTAGATTTTAACTCGAATATATATTATTATGGTTCGGTCGTATTATACTTGCGTTTGTTTGTCATTTGCTGTGTGATCATATTTTGCCGATAAAATGACTCTGAATACGAATAATAATAAGTACCTAAGTGTTGCAGGCCACTCACCGTGTACGTAGGTGCGCATACTAACGAAAATAATTTCAATTTAGTTATTGTCTAAAATCTGCAAAATAAACCAAAACAATATAAATTAAAAAAATAAGCAACAATTTCATTTGCGTTCAGATGTCAATACCTACCTTATAATAATATGTTAATATACATTTTTTTCTCAAGTTAAAAATACGTTTTTCTGTTAAAAAAAAATACCAAAATGATATATGTATTTATATGTAACGTAGAGAATAAATGAACTTGTAAAAGTTAAAATTAATAAAATTATATAAATACATATACTTAGTATTTTTATTAGTTATAGTTGAGGATGTAACAATTCATCATAATTAGTGTGCGTTGACCGCGAGAACCTACCTTGTGCTAAAATCTAATTTTTCTTCACACACAAAAACTGTTAAAAAAAAAATTGCCAACGATCTACAGAAACATTTTAAATTTTAAAGCAATAACAAATCTAATTTTAAAAAATATGGAGTCAAAATTGTTAATGTTTTGCCACATTAGATATGTTATTAGCTTATGTTTTTTGTTAAACTTTCATAGGAGATTTTTTAATATCACATACGAGGATTTTGAACGATAACAGTTGGTGTTATACATTTTTTAATCACATAAAGTTATTTCATAAACGACTTATTGTATAGTAACACATCACAGATTTTATTTATTATTTTTTATTAATTTTGAGAAAGTGATAACTGATAAGCAATAGAGCATAGAAGATATTATTAAATTATAACTTATTTTGTTCTAAATCATATATTATTTGGCATATTATATAGAAGGTTTTTTTCGTGTCTGCAACGGCGATAGATTGATTTGGTATATCTTAATAATAGTGTTATTATGTAAGTAATGTATAGGTATTTACTTAAAATGTACATAAAAACAAAATGAGGATTGACCGAATGTTTAAATGAAACGATTCATCTCCTTTTAATCGCATAAGGCAAGTGCAGAACTTTAGGATAGTGGTTTATGAACTATATAATGTTAAATTAGAAAACAATAATAAATACAATCAAATAAAGATGTTAAGATCTTAAACTATTATATGTAGGTACATACGAAATCCAAAATTTGATATAACAGACATTTTGAGAGTTTTTATTTTATTTTGAAATTTTCGAATTTTTTTCAAAATGTCAATAAACATTCAATATACATACTGTAGATATACATAAATCACGGACATTTTTATTTATTTGAGAACAGTAATACGATATTATGTTTATAAATGTGTATTGTGTTTAAAAAATTAAATATTATATGCTTGATCATAAAGTTGTGTAAGTTTAATAATTAGTTAATGACAATAAAAATTGTGATAATATATTAATGTATTTAATGTATTGTAATGGCATTTACAAAGGCACTATAACTATAGTTGAAAATTCAATTTCTTTTAAACTTTAACTTAACTAGTTAACTAATTTTTTAATTAATTATAACTACTTAGTTAAATAATAGTCCCCATAGTAATAATTCGACTTTTTCCAGTAATTTTGAAAAAAATAAATCATGAAGTTCAGAATATCATGTTTATACATAAATATACATATAACTATTATATTCGTATGCCTACTATATCGATATAATTACAATATTAATTAATTAATTATTTATTTGTTTAATCACAATTTAGGTATGGGTATAATTATTTTAAATAAAAATAAGCAAATGTTAAATTGACAAATCATTACGCATAACATCTAGCGTGGAATGAGAATAAATAGTTGGATGCATATCTAACAAAATGATTAGTTGCTTAAAATAGTTGAAAGTTTCACAATCACTGTGTGTGAAACGCGAGATAATTAAAAAAATATATTTATTTATTTTAATCTGAGTTAAATGAACATTTTATTTTTTTATGTATTATAATATTATATTTGACATTACAACCACATTACGGCAATCAACTGCAGTGTCGTTGGCGCTGATTAAATGAATTATGTTGCCTTTAATCTGTGCTATCAGGTTACCACGACCATAGACTGATTGACCGCTAACAAAAACGTAGTTGACATTTATTAGAATGCCATTTGCGGTCCAACCTTCCACCAAGCGAGCTAGGCGAGTCATTGGCCATAGATTAATAGGACCTACGCTGAGTGTATACAGTAAAATGGCGACGGGCCGCTACCGAGAACTGCCGCCGACGTTATCGCACGGTTCACCGACAATCGGTCGTGGACATCGCGGGACCACATCATTCACTGCCCGATGGTCCATCCCTCGTCACCGCAAAAACGTCTTTACGGTACAATTCATGCAATTCAACAAAATAGTTTCGATGCCATACTGACCAGTGGTTCTCAAACCGTACACCATCCGGCCCTATTTAGGGCTCGTCGATTGATGTAGGAGCCACGAGGACCAATCCGAATTAAATCGTATCAATGCTATTATTATTATTATTATTATTATTATTATTAATATGCAGGTAGGTAGTTGCACTGTAACGTATATTCATAATATTGCGTGGACCATACTATCAGAAAATAATAATATTTACAATTAATGGTGTTTGTACTAAAATATACGCCTGCTTATTTTTCCTAGTAGTCATAAAACGAGATAATTTTTTATAAGAGTTGGTTTAAAATTGACATTCCCTGTTTTTGGGTCTCCGTAGATTTTTTTTAGCAACATAATGGCTCTACGAACAAAAAAGTTTGAGAACCACTGGTATATGCATTTCAATACGCAATAATGATATTAAGGTTGGTCGTCGTTCTATTGATTCTTGTTTGCAAATCACAACGGCCTATAAATTTATAAGTTTAATAATATTATGGTCTTTTAATGTATTACTTCAAATTACCACAAAATGTAACTATATTATAAGCAGACATTTTTTTTTATATTTTTTGCACGTCATACATGTAGTCGACGAGAAGTCTGATAATTCTACGAAAAACCGTATCCTCGAAATTACCTATATCATTTTCGTATTTATTTATTTATTTATTAATATTGCTTTAAACAAAAATTAATTTTTGGACTATCACTCACTTTATCAAACATTATTGAGGACTTTGGTTTGCAAGATTTAAATGTTGAAAACGGATTTTGGTTTCAGTTGAAAAAACAAATATTGAAAAATTGCTAAGAATTGTATTACAAAATAGGGTCATCTGGTGGCTGAGACATTGTTCTTACAATATAAGAATACAATTAATAACATCTCTACACATTGTTATAAAAAATGTCCTTGTATATATTGTACTTACCTTATTAGTTTTAAATAAACATTGCTAAAAATAAAAAAAAAAAATACTACTTGTACAATTCTTCACACAAGACTATAACCATCTATTCAACACGCCAATTTCACTTGTTTCAAACATTTATGCTACATACAGATTATACAGATTGTGAAAAAAATAATGTTGATTTTTGGAAAAATATTTAGTAGGTATTTGAAATGTTTACATAATCACAATTGTAATATAATATGATACATATAATTATCTATTTTCTGCGCATCTAATCCCATAATAAAATAATTATAATATGAACAATAGTTCTAGAGCATGTAAAAAAAAATTTAAAAATAACGAATCTTACAATGGTTAAATACATGTGTAATGTATATTTTTATAGTAATCAGTAATTAATACGTAACTAATTATTTCTATTTTGGATGTCAATATATTATGCATTGTAAATTACTTATACCTATGTTATATAATTTGTATTTCTTCATTCACAAAGAGGAAAACTTAGTTTATAACATTTACTTATAAATAAATTTATAGATACAGCAATAGATTTTTAAATTCATCTAATAAATTGTTGATAATTATAAGTTAATAGTATTCGTCTTCCTTGATTATTTCCGTAAATTATGGTAATATAAATTACAAATCATATATCTACTACTAGTATTTTTTACTCGTAAGCAGCAAATATTACATTAAAATAAACTAAATCATTCATAAAATAAAATTTGTAAAAAAATATATTTTTTACAAATATTAGTACAAGAGAATTTTAATAAAATAATATTCATAATATTTAACAAAAACACGATGATAATTATTATTTTTTTTAAGTTTCATGTTATATTATAAGTTACTAAATATGTAAGTATACATATTGTCACGTTTAAAACTTAAATATTAAATCAAATATCTAGAGGGTTAGAATAGTTAAATTTCATCTAGAATCTAAAATATGTCTGTGACACATGACATTACATCATTTGTTGGTCAAAATATATTAACAAAAAGTAATTTCTATGCACCAGTTATAGGTACCAATATAATGGATTTTAATAAAACACTTATTATAATATGTATAATGTGTTATATTTCTATTCTGTAAACATTAGGTGTACATTAAATAAAATAAAATAATATATAGTACCAATAGTACTCCAGTGTTTTGTATTCTGAGAGAGGGATACGAGAACACGCTATTAGTTTTCTAACGATCACACGTATACCCATAACATACAGACTACATATTGCACGTGCACTATTAAATTATTATTAACATTTTCCCTTTTATCACGGTAAGTTGAATAACATTGTCTTGCACACGAATAAATGGTACGTGTTCTTGATTATATAATATTTCAATTTTTACCGCACGTATTCAGCCAAATAAATTGCATATAGATGCATATAATATATAGCTATAGCCTATATAATATATATATATATATATATATATAATGTATGTATCTTATAGTAAGAACTATTGCAAGGATTGAATCAGATCTGATATTTTATTTATAAATACCTGCAGATTTTAAAATACAAAATATGATTCTTGTTTCAATTTTACAGTTATACTGATTTTGAGTTATTTTTTTTAGTTAATATCAATTTCACTGTACTTTTTACAGTGATCGATTTGTTGCATTATTTCTGATAAAAATTATTTAGTGGATAATTTTTCTGAAAACTATGATGTATCAAATTTAAAACTCATACGACTAGTTTTGAATAATTTATACTTTGTGTACTACAGATATAATATATATAATATTAGGGATAATAGGTCCATGATAATGCGTTTATAAGATATAGGGCTATGGTGATTTGAAAATGTTAGTAATTAATATTAATCTATTAACATTTAAATTTTAATTTGTAAAAACAGTCCAAGTATGGTAAATACTATATCTCATATTAAATTTGTTTTAATTTTTCTAAAATCATTTTCAAGGACTATAATTTATTTATTTAAATTTGCAACGCCTCAAAGGCTAGGCGTATGGAGTAAACTTTATGTAAAATACAAAATGATAATAGAAAAAGAAAAAATATAATCTAAAGCTACAATTTTCTTAATATAAAGGGTAAGAGAATTGAAAAATAAATCAACATCTGACAAATTATTAATACGCAGCGCATACCGTGATCAAGAGGACTTGCATACCCAATATGAAATTTTATTTTAAAAGTACATATTAAATGCCTTAAATTGGAGAATAGAACAGATAAAGATGGTAGAAATAATAAATCAGGAAAGTCAATTGACTCATGCAACAATTTATAAACAAAAGAGATATTCTCTTTGTCTTTCTACAAACAATTTAACTGTTACAACAAATCCACACCGAAATAAAGAGATACACATATTAATATTTATTATTAATTTAGTTTAATTGTTCAATAAATGTTAACTAGTGAGGATACCAAAGATACATTATCTAAAACAGAACCTATTAAAATTCCATGTGTTATTGAAGCTTTATTGCATACATAATTTATAATAGTGATTAGAAAATAAAAAATATAAGAGAAAATTACTCCAAAATCTTGAATTAAATTAACTGATACAAGCGGGGTAGAATTAAATATAAGAAAATGCGATCTTTAAGTATATTCAAAAATTCCAAAAATCAGAATTTGAATCAATTCATTAGGTATTAAAGGAGAAAAATGGGGGTGAACGTGCTTTGTGAATTATTTTGTGCCTATATTTAATAATGAATAATAAAATAACGTATGATCAACATAGATTCATTAATAAATATATTTTAAGGTAAAGAAAAAAAAACAAATACTTTTGATCTTAAGTACGCTGAATATTATGATTAATTTGTATCTATTGATATCTGAGTTCCAACTAGTTAGAAATTTAAAATTAAGATGAATTGAATGTATGAAAATATTACCAATGTAAACCAATATTACCATTATAATGTTTTAAAAACAAAAAATAACTTATGTACTTATAAATATAAATTAATATAGTTATTTTTGTATTCACAGTACAAAAATTCTATAATGTTTCATAGGTACCTAAATTAGTGATTACCGTGTGCCGACTAAATAATATTACATTTAATAAATTAATTATAAATATTCGTAGATCTTACACTATTATCATAAAGATTATGTAATAGTTAATAGATATATTTCTTATCATATTACCTATTATATTTTCTTTTCGTAATATACTATTTATACCAGGCACTGATCGGGGAGGGGAGTAGCCCCCTGGATCCGTTCCTGGTTCAATTTAAGTGTAAAGTCAGCACACATTGTAATAGTGGCGGTAAAATTATTTAATTATATTGTCTTAGCAGTTCCAGTAAATTGCTATCGAACACAATAATTTATGGCCACCGCCGTTTTAATTTAATTAATTAGCTACCACCATCAATATTTTAATTACATGATTATTAACTTAGGTAACGTATTACTTTATATTTGAACAAACGTATTTTTAAATTTATAATATATATTTTAAACATTAAAATATACAAAAATTTACTTTTAATTTTTATTTCAACTTTAGTTAGTATTTTCATCAACACATTTCTAATTAACCAAGCTAGAGAATTTAAATAATGTATAAACTAACTATATTCTAACTTAATAAGTATTCATAACGTGAAAAATATCCAAAATGATATGTTAAATATTTTGATTATTGTTACATTTTTACGATTCTATTTTATCGTGTAATATCAGTTTTAATTTTTTTTTTGTTTCGAATTTATTGATATATGTACATAAATAATTGTTAGTAATAATTTTAATGTACATAGTAGTACCTATACGTTA